>BQKN01062737.1:4410-51743 GCA_022839385.1 Asparagus kiusianus | reverse complement strand
CGCACCTATCAATCTTAACTATCTTGTTATTGAACAATCTCATTGAAAAGAGCCACATGCATTCACCCACAGCTAATGGAACTAAGAGCAAACACATAAGAGGATAACGTCTTCATCAGCGTGAGGGATACCTAAGATCTTCATCAGTGTGCGCAAACCTCATCGCCATGACCTTCATCGGCGTGAGGACTAGCGTTGATCTTTTGGTTTTAATGGCGAAAGGAGAACTTGTAGGTTTTGGGGAGAGGGTAGCTCGTACTTCAGATTAAATGATAGAGGGTCAACATAGAATAAATAGTAGGGGAGATCGAGGAAAGATTAGGCCGAAAGGATGTCTGCGCTATCCTGTAGCTGAACAGGCGAAGGGATGGTGATTTTGCCACGTGGAATGTGGGGATAGGTAGGTATCCAGGTAATATTAACTCTCCTCCTTGGGAACTAGGAGGAACATTGAATGCAGTAGCGGAGAATATACCCCGGTGACCGTGACAACCAAGCGCAAGTGAATAACAGTAGCAGACCTTAACAACAGGGCGCTAACCTTAGCAACCAATACATGAGCTTGTCAACAGAGCGCTAACATTATCAACCAGTCTATAAGCTTGACAACAGGGCTCTAACCTTAGCAACCAGTCCATAAGCTTGACAACCAGCACATAACCTTGAAATCCAATCCATGATCTTTAATAACAAAACCATAATATCAACAATACAACCCCGTGATCTTCTTAACCCATAAGCCTAACAACAGAGCTAAGCGTTACAACAAGGAACTAATGTTACCTACAATTCCATAAGTTTAACAACAGAGAGCTAACTTTAACAACCAATACATAAGCTTGGCAACAGAGCACTAACCTTAACAACTAGTCCATAAGCTTGACAACAGGACTCTAACCTTAGCAACCAGTCCATAAGCTTGACAACCAGCATATAACCTTGAAAGCCAATCCATGATCTTTAATAACAAAACCATAATATCAACAATACAACCCCGTGATCTTCTTAACCCATAAGCCTAATAATAGAGCTAAGCGTTACAACAAGGAGCTAATGTTAGCTACCATTCCATAAGTTTAACAACAGAGAGCTAACTTTAACAACCAATACATAAGCTTGGCAACAGAGCACTAACCTTAACAACAGGGCGCTAAACTTAACAACCAATCAATAAGCTTGATAATCAGCACATAACCTTGACAGCCAGTTAATGATCTTAACAACAAAACAATAAGCTCAACAATACAACCATGTATCATGAAACGTCTTTCTTTACAATCTTGCTTACAACCTTAACAATGAAAAAATAAGCTTAACAGCCACGCCGTGATCTTAACATAGAAAAAATAACAATGAGGTCTGCTACAACCTTAACAACCAATAAATAAGTCTAACAACAGAGCTAAACGCAACAACAAGGTGCTAACCTTAGCAACCATCCCATAAGCTTGGCAACAGAGCGCTAACCTTAGCAACCAATATGTAAGCTTGTAAATATAACGCCAAACTTCACAATAAACACGTAAACTTAACAAAATAATCAATATGGTGACAGCGAGGCCATAATATTTTTTGATAAATCGTTAAACTTTAACAACACACCCTGTATCAAAAGATAATTTCCTTTACAATCATGCTATAACCTTAAACAAATAAGCTTATCAACAACCCCGTAAAACTAAACAAATAAGCTTGAATACACGATGACTACTGCATGTATTACCATTGCCTCTGCTCTAAGTTCCATAACCGTGGGTGAATATAACTGGCTCCATTCAATGAACTTGTACAATAACAAGATAGTTAAGATTGATAGGTGCGTGGAATACAATAAATTCAGCTGGATCAATGCTTGAATCACCTAGGAAGGCATGTAAATGCTGTTGTAGATAGTCTTCTGGCTTACGTTTACTTTGTATAGCTATACAGTGTTAACGTAAGCCAGAAGACTATCTACTTCAGCATTCGCATGCCTTCCCATGTGATTCACGCATGACCCATCTAAATTGATTGTATTCCACGCACCTATCAATCTTAACTATCTTGTTATTGTACAAGCTCATTGAAAAAAGCCACATGCATTCACCCACAACTAATGGAACTAAGAGCAAATACATAAGGGGATAACGTCTTCATCAGCGTGAGGGATACCCAAGATCTTTATCAGTGTGCGCAAACCTCGTCGCCATGACCTTCATCGGCGTGAGGACTAGCGTTGATCTTCTGGTTTTAATGGCGAAAGGAGAACTTGTAGGTTTTGGGGAGAGGGTAGCTCGGGCTTTAGATTAAATGATAGAGGGTCAACAGAGAATAAATGGTAAGGAAGATCGAGGAAAGAATGCGCCGAAAGGATATCTGCGCTATCCTGTAGTTGAATAGGCGAAGGATAGGAGCCCAGGTTATATTAATTCTCCTCCTTGGGAACTAGGAGAAACATTAAATACGGTAGCAGAGAATATCCTTCGCTAACCGTGATAACCAAGCGCAAGTGAATAACAGTAAGAGACCTAACGGTAAACATAACATTCAATCGATAAACCTAGCAACCAAATAATAACCTTAACATCAAAACCATAACCGTAACATTTGTAACGATATACTTGACAATAAATCCATGTGCATGACAATAAAACACTAAACTATATAGGCTCGTTCGAGTATAAGATTTCTTGGATTCTGACTGTATGATAGCATCAACCATTTGAATGCTAATAACCTTATCTATTCCCCATTGTCAATTCTCTAAGTTCCATAAACTGTGTCTGAATATAAATAACTTCCACTAAAGAGCTTTCCAGCAGCCTGTTAAGTTCACAAAAAGTTCTTTGGAGAAAGCTATTGCTATTCAAGCACATCCGATGGAACTTAGAGATAATAACAACGGGGAATAGATAAAGGTAATAATATTCAAAAAAGGTTGATGCTATCATATGGTCATAACCCAGAAATATTAAAGAAGTCTTCATCAGCGTGAGGGCTAGCCATTTTCTTCTGGTTTATGAGATTGGAGAGGGGAGAGCTTAGGATGATCGAGAAAATAGTGAGGACAAATAGAATGGCGGTGATGGGAAGATAAAGAAGATGTAAAGGTGAGGAGAAATGTTATATGGTTCGATTATGTATTGGAACAATCCGAGGGATGGTGATATTACTCTACTGCCTTGGGAACTATGAAATGCATTGAATGCAATCAAATCAAAAATATCTCAGTAACCTTGACAGCCAATTGCAAGTGAATAATAGTAACCTAAACAACAAACAAATAAAACTGACAACAAAGAGCAGGTGGATAACAGGTGTATAACAGTAAACTTAACATTCAATCGATAAACATATCAACCAATCAAAAACTTCAACATTAAAGTGATAAACTTGACAACCAAATAATAACCTTAATAACCAAGTCAAAACTTCAATATTAAAGTGATAAACTTGACAACCAAATAATAACCTTAACAACCAAGTTAAAACTTCAACATTAAAGTGATAAACTTGACAACCAAGTAATAACCTTAACAACCAAGCCAAAACTTCAACATTAAAGTGATAAAATTAAAAACCAAGTAATAACCTTAATAGCCAAGCCATAAAACCTAACAATTTTAACGATATACTTGATAATTTTTACAATCGGTGATACTGACAACAAAGAGCAGGTGTATAACAGGTGTATAACAGTAAACTTAACATACAATCAATAAACATATCAACCAAGTTAAAACTTCTACATTAAAGTGATAAACTTGACAACCAAGTAATAACCTTAACAACCAAGTCAAAACTTTAACATTAAAGTGATAAACTTGACAACCAAATAATAACCTTAACAACCAAGTCAAAACTTCTACATTAAAGTGATAAACTTGACAACGAAGTAATAACCTTAACAACCAAGTCAAAACTTCAACATTAAAGTGATAAACTTGACAACCAAATAATAACCTTAACAACCAAGTCAAAACTTCAACATTAAAGTGATAAACTTGATAACCAAGTAATAACCTTAACAACCAAGCCAAAACTTCAACATTAAAGTGATAAAATTAAAAACCAAGTAATAACCTTAGCAGCCAAGCTATATCCTTCTCACTTGTAATGATATACAGGACAACAAATTCATATACATGACAATAAAACGCTAAACTATATAGGCTCGTTACAGCTTGCATGATTATGACCCTCCATGTTGCATCGAGAGCACTTAACAGGTCGGGTGTTCAGCGACCTGTTGTTTATTCGTCTAGTGCATGGTCTGTCACGTCTTTTTTGGTGAGAGGAGGCTTCAACACTCGCTCTTCTGGCGGTACAAAGCGCTTCTCGTAATCTGGGATAGGATAGATGATCGGTGCATAGCTTGTTCTGAATGCGTCAACAGTCACGTACCAATCACAATATTGATAAATTTCTCGTCCCATCCATGTAATTATAGCACACGCATGTTTGCAGGGAATGCGGGTGATGTCCCAGGACCTGCAAGAACAAGTCCGATTCTTCAAATCTACGCGGCAAGTTTTATTGGACTCGACCTCCACAATATCTTTCATCGAATGTTTAATCGCCAAGTAGCTACCATGCTGAATATTATCACTCAGCACCATCTCCGCTTCTGGGCATAAGTATCCAGACCATTTCTGACCCAATAGCCTCTTTTCATGCATGCGCTCCATTATTTACTTCTGTATGGTCTCAACCAAAGGTAAGATTCATAACAATCATGCCTTCTTATCCAGCTGCTGAAGGACTCAGCAACGTTTGAAGTATCATGGCCATACCTTAACAACAAAATACTAACATTAACAATAAAACCATAAACTAAACATTAAAGGCCTAACCTTAACAACAAATATCCTAAACTTAACAGCAAAACCCTAGCAAAATAACTCTAACCATAACAATAAAAATCTAACCTTAACAGAAAACTATAGGATAACTCTAACCTAAACAACTATAACAGTGCTGTAACAAAATAACGTTGGGACCAAGCTATCTTACCTTATACCAGGAAAATGCGCATTTGCCCATCTCTCCGGGGAGTATTCCATTACAGTGACGTAAGCCATGTGATCGATCGCTGCCAGTTCTTTCATGTCATTATCCCATTCAGATATTGTGAACTTATAAGCCGCAGATTGTAACAGCTCGCCCAACGTAGTCGCGACATTTGCCTTGTGCCCAAAATCCTTCATCTTCTTTTTGAAATTCTTGACTAGATGCAGAACACACCTTGAATGGAATGCATCTGAAAAGAATTCCTCGACTGCTATCCTGATACCCTTATCGGCATCTGAAATCATTACCAGTCGATGTGGAGGTTGGTAAGGATTTTCCCTATCATACAGTAACGTCCATAATCCTTGTAAGAACCATTTCCAATTAACCTCATTCTCTTGGTCGCATACGCAATAAGCAAGGGGAAATATTCCCTGGTTGCCGTCATACCCAGTAGCGTTAAGTAGTATGCCTCTGTAACGATCTTTAATAAATATTCCATCCAAAAACAATAGAGGCCTACACCCAACAATGAACCCTTCAATACAGGCATTATAACTAATGAACAATCGCCTGAACCTCCCGTCATCAGCATCAATAACAACACGACTCTCTAGATTAGTTGCATGCACCATGGATTCATACCTGCATGAATATAACAACAAAGCAGTACATTTAGCGAAGGATTCATAACCATAACAAATGATCTTCAAACTTCACGACCAACACGTATACTTAACGACGAACCAATAACTTTAACAACTAATACGTATAGTTAGCAACCAAAACGTAAGCAGTAGATTTAGCAAAGGATTCATAACCATAACAACTAATCTTCAAACTTCACAACCAACATGTACACTTAGCGACGAACCAATAACTTTAACAACTAATACGTATAGTTAGCAATGAAAACGTAAGCAGTAGATTTAGCAACGGATTCATAACCATAACAACCGATCTTCAAACTTTACAACCAACCCGTATACTTAACGTCGAGCCACCAACTTTAACAACTACTAGGTATAGTTAGCAACCAAAACGTAAAAGTAATTTCAGAAGAATAAAAAAGATAAGGACTATCTCAGTGAATCGTAAGCCTCATCATCGTCACCGAACAGGTCCTGTTGAGCTGTCTCCTTGCTCCACCACGCTTTACTGTAGTTAATCTTGATGCCAAAATTAGAAAGCATGTCGTTCTTGATATCGACCGCACGAAGATCTGGCCTAACCTTCAAAATAGCTTGTATTTGGCTAGCAATGAACTTCCTTGATGCCCTTGATTTGCCAGCATTTGCTCCATGTTGACCGCAGGTGTGGGTAGACTCGAAATTCTTTATGGACATGATAGACGAATTTCTGAGCGGGGAAGCAAACAACATCCAAGGGCAACCATGTGTGTGCTTGAATCAGGAATAGACTCTTATGCGTCTTTGTTCATTGTGGTAAAAATCATACTCGAACCGTTTAGCAATTGAATAGTATTGAAGTGCTAATCTAACTTCAGCAGCACTATCAAATTTTTGACCAACTTCGCGTATGGAGGTGTGCCACTCAGTTGGGATCTTTGTTTGGTGATTAAGCATGTCTTCCAGCAGCATGATCGAGTCGCCGGTGGGTTGTCATTAGGAATACGCTCATCATTACAGGTTTGGGTGAACGTGGTATCTGCGCACCGTGAATTTTCTGTCGGTATTGTCCTGAAGCAGTAATAAAAATACATAGCCTTAGCAACGAACTGATAACCTTAACAACGAACTCATAAACATAACAGCCAACACATATCCTTAACAACTAACCCTTATACTTAAGGAAAACTCGTGACCTTAACAATAAACGCATATACTTAACATCAAACACCTTATCTTAGCAACCAACCAGTATACGTAACAGCCAACAAATAACCTTAACAACCAGTGCTTAACATAACCTTGACAACCAACACATTACCTAAGCAACCAATGCATGAGGTTAACAACTAATGGCAAAACCTATCAGTAAACTCAAAAGGAAATCTGGGGTGTAATTCCTACGCAGTTTTCGGCGTCGTCTGCGTGTCCTGCGATGTTGAGGATTCCCCAGTGGAGGTAGCATACAAATTCGCGTCGTAAATCTATTACGCCGACAATACTCGAACATCAAATTTAAGTCGTCATCATTGTCAATTGAAATACTGACTTTCTTTTCCCTTTCGCATATGAACTTCAGTGAAAGAGATTGCATTGGTATTTTAAGCCTTTCCGCCACTCGATATCTCAAGCTGATTATTTTTGTATTCTCTTTGATAACGACGAATACACCGTCACCATCTTTGTTACTTTTTGCCTTCGTTACCACGCATAGAAGAGATCCATCCGCCATTTTATTACAGTGAGTAGTTGAAGAATCGAAGAGGCTTTTATTGAGGAGAATTAAGTAGAAGGAACAAATTAGTTGGGGTAATAGATTGGGGAGAAAATCAACGATTTTAGCTTGAAGGGGAATATAGCTGGTGATAATATCTGGTGATAATTTTGGAGGAAAATGGAAATCCCCCCCCCCCCCCCCAAAAAAAAAAAAGTCATTCTAATCACTATTTAATGCCTACAGTCGAAATGATGAGTTTCCGTCGTGAGAGGGCGACGAACACAGGCTGCGCAGGGTATTTTAGGCATTTCGAGCGGGGTTTAAACGGAGTTACGCCTGGGGATTTGTTTTGGGGGCTGGAAGAAAATCACGATTCGTTTTGGGGGTAAAGGACCCGTTGAAAAAATCTTGGGGGGGCAGAGCACGTTTTGTGGTGTTTTGGGGGCTGGAAGCATTTTTCCCTTCGTTTAATTTAAATTTTATTTGTGATGTTTAGTTTCTTCTTGCAATCTGTTCATTTATAATTACAGTTGGCTTTTTTAAACTAGTAGATCCATGACCAGTGTGGGATCGAGAAGAAATTTCTCTGGAGGCGAATCATCAATAATTATTTATCTAGAAAAAAAATATAATATTATAAAATTATAGTATCTAATGGGAATGCAGAACGAAGATGAGGGTTTCTACCTTTTTGACTTTGGGATCACAAAAATTGAATCCATAGATATAATAGAGAATTTTGAGTAATGTATTTTTTTTTCAATTTTTTTTTTGTGTTGTTCGCGTTTTCGGTTTTTGGATTTTTAGTGTTTTGGCTTCTAGTGTTTAGGCGTATTTGACTTGAAATTCTAAATAGACTATTAAGTTCAAATGAATCTAGAGTATGTTTGGTTAGGAGTTGGAACATAAATGTTTATGGTGTTCCAAACTTCCAATTCATAATGTTGCAACACTATTAATTTGAGTGTTGTTGCAATTACATCTAAAATTTAAAAGTATTGTTTAGTTAGATGTTCTTGCAACATCAAAATATTGTTGTAACAACAAAAACAAAATCTCAAATGTATTTGGGTGCAATTGCCACCTACAACATCATTTAGATATGTCCCTGTTCATGACACTATGGGCCTATTTGGTTCAATTTCTATAAAAAAAGAGGAAAAGGAAAAATGCTCAAATTTTGATTTCCTTATATTTCTACAAAAATTTGTATGAAAAGTTTATAAAACTCAAAGAGTCTTTTTTCTTGTTTTTGCTATTTTTTGTTTGGTTCAAAACATGATAAAGTTCCTAACTTTATAGAAAATATGTTGTTTTCTTTTTCTTTTGTTTGGTTGGATATAACTTTATAGAAAATAGGTTCTTAACCATGCCCATGGGAAATCCCGTGGGGGTGGAGAAATGGGGTATGTGTGTACTTAATTATTTTTTTATGTAAATATCAGATTTCTAAGTAATTTCCTCTCATTTTGGAGAGAAAGTTGATTTCTATAAAATACCCTACTTTTTCCTACTTTATAGAAAATATTTCTATAAATTTTTTGACCCAAACATAATTTATAGAAATCTATAGAAATATACTATTTACAAAAATATCATTGTCAATTGCTTTTCCAAAACTTTTTTATAAAATGGGTGAACCAAACACCCCTTAAACATATCCTCCATAACTTCCAGTGTAACACCTTTGCAAGTTTGGATTCTACCAAAACTTCTCGCAGGTGAAGAAGTTTTGATCTTTTGACCGGTCAATTAGGGGGCCATTTTTGTATTTGTCTGCCTTCGTATATGGTGCAGAATCCCCCGCGTAGTGGGGGGTTCTAATAGGATTTGAACTCCACCTAAAGCTAAGTAGCTAACAATCTATTCATTATTTTTATTATTCTTTTTTTATAACTAAACGATAAATTATCAAATTGATATTTTAGATAAGACCATATTTTTTAGATGATATTTTTTTTCTTTCGCTTATGATATTAATATCAACATTTGACACCATAGTATAATTTTATATAGAAAAAATAAATATTTTGCTCGTGCTTGCACGGGTGAGCCATATATGGTGAATGTCTCACAATCCCCTGTGCTCGCACAGGTGCGTCATACACGATGAAGGTCTAAGACCGCACTCCCCCCCTCCCCCCCAAAAAAAAGAAAAAAAACTATTTTAATTTAAAAAAAACCCTCGAGTTTAGACGTATATAGATAATCTCATTCTGCTTTGAAAATTAGAGAAACTCCCCTCTATTTATGGGATGTCTTACAAAACTCCCTTAATCTTTCACAATTTTTTCACCAAACTCTATGACGTTAGTTTAAAATGTAAAATAACTACTATACGCTTTTGTAACTTCAGTTTAAAATGTAAAATAACTACTATACGCTTTTGAAAATTAACTCGTTCTCTTACAAGTTAACCCTCAACTGAATAAATAGATCTTGATTAATTTACAATAAGTTCCCCTCTTGATAAAACAGATCTTGATTAATTTACAATAAGTTCCCCTCTTTGTGCTCTCTTTCCCTTATTCTAAAAAGATCAAAGTAAATTTTTAT
Source organism: Asparagus kiusianus (assembly GCA_022839385.1). NCBI lineage: Eukaryota > Viridiplantae > Streptophyta > Magnoliopsida > Asparagales > Asparagaceae > Asparagus > Asparagus kiusianus. The sequence continues at coordinate 41,852 of BQKN01062737.1, read as the reverse complement.
AATGATTAAATTTTCATCTTTTTTAGTCACGTACTTGTCTATGACATGGTAGACTTATTAGTGTTAGGTTTCATGGTGTAAAATGAGAAGAATATTATGGGTGTTTCTCATAATTTCAAACTTGAGAGAAGTTATCTACGATATGCAAACTAGAGGGGGTTTCTCAAATTAAATTTGTTAATGTGGGGGGGGTGGGGGGTTCAAACACACCTCTTATTTGAGGGGAGGGGGGGGGGGGTGGGTTAAGTGAGAAATGTTTAGGGGGTTATCTCAAATTTCATAGTTGAGCGGAGTTATATACAATATATGCTTAAGCTTGAGGATGTTTTCTCAAATTAAAATAGTTGAAGGGGTTTTTTCTAAAATTGACCCATGATTTTAGGTAGATAGGCCCTCTATATGAGTTTTTTCTTTAATTTCTACAATTAAAGATATGATTATGAGTTTTTTATTTAAATATGGATAACTATAATTTGATAAGCATTACAAAATATTTAATTATTAAAATTCTGATCTAATTATAGATAGTTTTAGTTTGATGATGATACTTAAGCGAATATATTTGTAATATTTAAATATATTGCTATATTTAAATATATAATTATGAGATTCCTTTTAAATATTGATAGTTATGATCATATAAGTTTTACAAAATATTTGATGAGTACAATTTTCTAATTATGGATAATTTTAATTTGATAAGGATTTCTTAACTAAATATATGATTATGTGTCTACTTGTCATATTCTGATAGAATAGAGGGATGTATGTACACTTATGATGTGACACATGTCAGCTTTTTGTGCTCTTATGAAATAATATATATCAATTATTTGTGCATTTAGAAGTTCCACCAAATTCTCATTAGGAAAATGATAGGGGCACACCTCCAACCACAACCTCAACCACACTCCCTCTCTCATTTGCTACAGTACACCGGGCCTCACATGGGATTTTAAATTTTAAAATCCCATGTGGGGCCCGATGCACTATAGCAAATGAGAAATGAGGTGTGGTTGAGGTTGTGGTTGGTGGTGTGCCCCTAGTGCCACCCTTCTCATTATATGTAAGAGAGAGATGCACAAATTAATATATTTTTAGTAATAGAAAAAAACCTATTTATATTAGTTTCGATATTATTATCATAACAATATCGAAAGTGAACGAAATATAATATATTGAAAAAAGGTTAATTACAAAATCCATCCCCCCACCCCCCAAAAAAAAAGAACCCACCCTACCTATAGTAGTAGTGAGTTCCACTTAGTACCCCTGTAGTATTATTTGTTACACATACACCCTCCAACCTAATACCGTTAATCCAAGTTAACTTTGGGATGCACACATTTTCTATTACCTAGTAGACTCTTATATGGGCTTGATTTCTTTTTTAACTCATATTTTCTCCATTTTGCTCTCATTTGATGATTTGATCTTTTAGGTGAAAGAAGCCAATGAGCCCCGCCCTCTTTATTTATTATACTTTGCATCGTACTTTTTTTAAGAAAATTCTTCTGATTTTTCATCTTTTTCTTTTCCCTAGTTATATCTCTTTTCTATTGATTTGGGTTGTAATCTAAGCACTAAGGAAGAATTACTCTCAAAGCACATGCATAATGACTTATTATACTAATAAACAAAAATTAATCCCGTGCTAAAAAAATTCTAAAAATAAAGTTCTTAATTATCTTTTTTTCAATATAAAAGAGAGATTAGTGGTTTAATATTATCCTTATATCTCAAAAAATTGCTAGTGTCCCTAATTTTTTAAAGACTAAATTTTACTAAACCTCCAACAAGTTTGGATGTTTTAGTATTGAACCCCCAAAATTTTCAAAATTCACTTGATGTGCAAATAACAATCCCTTCTTTATATACAAAGAGAGATTGGTGGTTTACCATTGACTTTACATATCAAAAGATTGTCATGTGTCCCTTCTTAATTTTTTTAAGGCTAAATATCTCTAAACCTCCAATAAGCTTTGTCTCTTGGTACTAAGTCCCAAAACTTTTTTAAACCCTTGATAAGTTTAGAAATTTTAAAAAACCTCCAAAATATTTTGATGTTTTGTAGTTAACCAATATAATGATGTTACCCTATAACTGTACACTAATTCCCATGATCCTCAAAAACAATGTGCACTTCTCAAATCATTCTTATTTGCATCAACCCATAAAATTTTAAACAACCCTTAAAAAATATAAAAATATAAACAGGCCCATTGAAAAAGAACTTAAAAATGACCTCTCCTTCCCCTACTGCCCACAGCCCTAAAAATTTCTAAAAATTACAAACAACTCCCTTTTAGATTCCAAAGATGGTAGCCAACTCTATAAAATATCAAAAAACAATAAAAAACTCCCTAAAAATATGAAAATTACAAATCCTTAAAATTCTAAAATTTCAACCAATCATTCTAAAAGAATCGAAAATTGTGAGAAGCCCTCTAAAAAATCTAAAAATTGCAAGCATACCTTAAAAATTCTAAAATTATAAAAAAAACATCCAAAGAGTTTGATATTTTAAATAGCTCCTTATAAAAATGAAAAATGCAAATAACCATTATTGGGAATTTTCTATTAAAATTTATTGGGGCCTAAGTGGCAAAACTGAAAAAAGTTAGCACCATTTAAATTTTAGAAGCATGATGATCATAACCAAAAACGACATAAAGAACAAAGAAATTAGATGCAAACCAAAGAAACCACATCCACTCGTGTGAGCACGGGCATATGTTAGGACTCATGTGGTGAGTCTATTTTTCTAATCTTGTTTTGATGATTTAACAAATACTTTATAACTTGTTTTCTAGTATTTGGTTTTGATTGATTAACCCAGGTTAAATGATTCAATAGCTATATTGTAAATGGAGAAAATATAAGTCAAGTCAAGATTCACGATCGAGCTTCATATGCAATCTATATGGTTTATTAGTGTAGGACATGTATTTTGTGTATTAATACTTTTAAGCTTAATCATACACACATACACATTTCTTATTTTCATCACAATTTGGGTATTTTAAAGTAATTTTTATATTATTGACTTACGAACAAAATAATCTTCGTATACATCTTATATATAGTCCATAAACCAGTTCAAAATATTTTTATAACTTAGTTTAAGTCATATGTCAAAATTAAGTATTCATACAAACACGTATTTTTAAGTTTTTTGCAAAACGACGAGTTTTCACAAATGGGGAATGTAATTTGAAAATTTTCTTTTGTAGCATGTTATTTTCATGTTTATAAATATTTCTCCAAGTTTTATAATTTTTGGAATTTATTTGATATTTTTTAAAGATGTTTCAAATTTAGTTTTTCAGCAATTTTATCATATGTCAGTTTTCGGTCAACCGCACAAGGCCTGCCGGTCGACCGACCAGAACGAGATCTTTCAGTATTGCTTCTTAGGGTATTTCGGTCGACCAAACATGACCTGCCGGTCGACCGACCAGAACATGATTTTTTCAACCGTTTTTCTCAGGGTTCCTCAGTCGACCGATAACTTCGCTTCGGTCGATCGATAGACACCCTTCGGTCGACCGACCAGTATCATCTGATCGACCGAACTGATGACCGTTAGTATAATAGCTAGTTTTTCAGATTTTGTTGTTTTGTGATATTTTCTTGGTTTTGGGCTTTTGTTTCTTGATCCTATATACACCTTATACCTTTAACTTCTTTTTTTGAAGAAAAAGTTTACAAAGAGGTTTAAGTTTGTTTAAGAGTTTATAAGTGTTTTCAAAGTTTGTTTTTGTGAAGAAACTTTTACAAGAGGAGAAGATTGATTCCTTCATGTTTGAGCGTTAATTCCATCTCTCTTTCACTCTTGTTATTTCAGAGAAGTTTTTTCTAAACTCAATTCTAGCTTTTTATATTTATATATTTGTTGATTATCAATTTTATTAAGCTAGATCTTATATTGAGTTTAGTTTTTGTTATTGTTCATATTATTTCACACACACACATATATTTGAGCTTGAGTATTTTTACATATAATCCATTTGGGCTATAAGTGTGATTAAGTGAGCTTTATTTCGTTCTCAAATTGTATTGGAGAACAAATAATTTTATTTGTACTTAATTGTTGAGAGTTCACTTTGTAATACACAAGTACACTGAAAGGAGTGTGTGGTTAGAGACGGGGTTAATTTTAAGAGGAGTGGTGTCGGTAGTAAAGCCTAGAGAGGTTGTAATTTCAAGCACTTGAGGAAGGTGATATGGGCTAGGTCGACACTTGGAGGGTATGTTGTGTGATTACATTGTGAGTGTTGTAAACGTTTGTCGGTGAGCGTTGAAAACCAATTGTATAGTATGTTTTGAGATAGTGGAGATTCTCCTCGAGGGTGAGGAGCGAAGACGTAGGTCGAGGGTGACCAAACTCCGTGATTATATTGTGTGTTTAAGTTTGCCTTGGCATATTATTTGTGCTCATTATTTATTACATTCTATATCTGCCAAACCCCGTAAATTTGAATTAATATGTGATAATTTAAAATAATATGCGATTAATTGAGATAAGTGGATATTTATCATGATAAATATTATTAAATAGTGTATGAGTATGTTAGCAAGTATTTTGAGTTCAAACAAGTTCGTATTGCGAAAGAATCGAGTCGAAAACATGCACAAAGGTATACACAATTGGAAATATGTGTACCGATCGACTGTCGTATAAGTCATGATCGACCGCCTGACAAGTTTTTAGTTTTTCCTGTTTTGAGTTGGTTACGGATATTTTGAGGCCCAGGTACACTTGCATGATACATATACCACTTGAACACGACTTTTCACATCTTATTTTAGAGTTTTAAAATCCTAGCAGCCACCAAACCCTCTTTTAAACCCTAGATCTTATTTTGTGAGAGTTCAAGAGCTTTTGAAGTGAGATTTCGATTTGGTTTTGACGTATGGATTAGGGATTTGTCTTGGCTTTGCATCCTTCACGTTTTCAACAAGATTTCAGGCGAGTTTTATCTCTGGTAACCCTACTCCCACCTTTTTAAATGTTTTATTGAGTTTTAATGTGGTTTTATTGAGCAAATCAACTATTTTGAGTATAAAAATAGTTCTTTTATAATATTTGAGTTAAAGATCGGATCTTTTCGTGTTTAGATGATTATAAATGAATTTTTAGAGGTAGTTTAAGATCTGCAATTAACTAAGCAAGAGTTTTAAATGCATTTTGATTTTTTACACGACGTGCTGAGGCTTTTACACATGTTTAGGGTTTGTATATGTTATTTCATGCAATTAAATATTGTTTCATGTGTTTAATAATCTTCAGAGATGTTAATCTAGTGTTTACAATATTTTATTCAAGTTTTATAATGTGTTAATCAAATTAGAGTTAACAGGTCTCTAGACGCTAGCCGGTCAACCGGCAGTGTATTTCGGCCCTGTGCATGTTTTGACTCAAATTGTTATTAATCGAGGGATTTTTCTCAATTGACCTGCATTATTCTAGGGTGTTTATGATCTATTTAACACCTGAAATGTTTGTGAACATGGGATATAGATCCGCATATCGAGATACGTGCATGAACACTTGAATACATATTTCGAAAATTGAGTATACATGCATATTTGAGATGCATAACACATGTTTGAGTTGATAGTTTAACAAATGATCATGCATAATTCATCAGTTGTGGATGTACGGTGTGGATGTTTTCCCACAATGAGACCGCGGTTGTACCACACTAGAAGTATTTGGACGTTTTCCTATAATGAGACCGTGACTGTACCAATACTCGAAGATGATCATGGTTTTTTTGGTTTGGGATGATATGCCTATTCTCCATTGTACGATCATCTGGATGCACCATCCGGAATAGGGAAATATACCTATTATCATAGAACGGTTGAGTAAGGACATTGAATCCACATGATATTATGAGAACCTTACAAGAATATCGTTAGTTGATAAAGATATATATACACACACAGTTATAGTTTGCTCCCATGTTAAATTACACGAGAGTAGGGTACACATCGGATACTTAGCATACATGGTATGGTCTATGATAATATTTATATTGGACGATATTTCCTTATGGCTGCACCAACTACCCGAGGGTAGTTCGAGACTGTGACATTGGCTCTGTATAGTTGAGGTTTAGAGTTGTGGTATTTTTCCTTTAGGTATTGTTTTCATTCATAGGTTTGGGATTGGTATTTAGCAATTCACAATTTGAGACATGATATATACACGAGGGTTTCCTTATTTGGATTATTTCGCTTGACGTACTAATTCTCGTGTTATGGATTTTTAAATACCAGTCTTCATTTAGAGTTATATGAATGATTTTATATCTATATGTACTAATAGTATTTTCTTATATACTGCTACCCCTTCCCCCTGGGGGCGATGGAGATGATCTTACTAGCACTTTGACTCTCATTATTTCCCCCTTTTCAGATGGTGAGTTAGGCGCACGGAGAGTCGCAGGTTGATGGGGTTTCATCTAAGCTTCCATCTAATATATTATATTTATAGTTATTTTTCAGAGCTCCACAATAGATGTTTCTTTTTAGATATTAGAGTTTGTGTTTTTATTTTGTAGAGTCTGAGTGCCTTAGTGAGACTTTATTTGACCCTTTTATTGAGACTTATTTTAGATTCAGAGTTATTTTATATTAGTTGGGCTCTTATGAAGATATTTATACACTTCTTCTGTGCATATTCTATTCATTTTACTACTTCATTATTCTTTGCATGTTTTGTACCTTCACCTGTTTATTGATTCTACTAGAGAGATAGTAACTGTGATGGTAAAACATATTGTTACACGGTGTTGGTGCATGACATGTTTGATATTATGGGATTCACCTTAGACTGCAGCATTGTGTGAACCCTGGGGCGTCATAATATCGCCATTATCTCATGTTTATATCGCCCTTAGTATAATTGCACATCCTTGCTCATATATCTTGTTGTATATCATAATTGTTAGGATATTATTAATAAGTTTTAATTTGGCATTAATATCGGATTAGATTAGCATATACCCTATTCACCCCCTCTAAGGTAATTTCACTTGGTATCAGAGCATGATGCTCTTTGATTTAAGGTTTAACCGCCTAGAGTTAAAGATCTTCACTTTGCTATATTGTTAATCTAGTTTTAAGATTTATTCATATTGCTTGCATATCATGGACATGCACGGTGCACTAGTTTAGGTTATGCTATTAATGTTGCTCCTAGATTAGATGGTTTTTGCTATACTTAATGGTGTGTTAGATTTAAACTCATTGTTAGATCTAGACACTTTGATTTGTGAGAAATAATTGATTGTGCTTATATTGTACCGACTTCGGAGAAATCCTAGTGAAGTAAAAATGATCAAAGAATATTTACCATGAACAAGCTCTTGTTAGAATTTTTACACGATGGTTTTGATTCATCTTTATCTAACAAGCTTGATTCTTTTGATAATTTTTATACATTGTGAAAACTTATAGAAGCACAACAAGGTAACTTGGAGACAATCTGACAAGTTTTGGAGGATTCTTCTTCAAGTTCATGTGGAGCATTATCTTCATGTACACGGCCACTAGGCGATAGCCCTAGTGAGATATACGAGTCTGATAACGATGATGAACTTACTATTGATGAACTCGCACATGGATATGAATTATTAATGCATGACTATAAAAAATTACAATGTAGCTTTATTGATTTAAAAAGCAAGCATGTTAGTTTAAAATATGATCATGAGTCGCTAGCTTCCAAATTTGATATCATTACAAAAGAGAATACTATATTGAAAGAAAACAATAATAAAATGAATTTGGAAAATAAAACTTTGACCTCATCAATAGCTAGCTTAACTCATGAAAAGAACAATGCCATGTTAGAAGTAGAAGTGAGTAAAAATAAATTGAATTTTATTTGTAAATGATTATGTTTACTCTACTTCTAATAACAATGCATATGTGCCTAATAATGATGAGTTAAATCATGTTAAGAATCACATATCATATTTAGATTCAACCCTTAAAACATACATGATAAATAAATAACAAGCTTATGGACTTGTGTGCTAAGTCCCATGCAAATTCTTCTAAGAAACTCATACACTATGCACACATGTATAACAAGAATTATAAGTGTTCTATTTGCGGCCGAAAATGGCATATTGGCAAATTTTGTTATGATGCACAAAAATCCATTATATCTAAAAATATTGACATTTGTGCATCCTATCAAGCTTCATCACATCATATACATGTACACACACAAAGCTCATCATAAACATGCTCATTATAGGCAATAAAAATTATCTTTAATCAAGGAGGTTAAACCTCGCCTTATTGACCCCGCCTGCCCATGTTTTAAGCTCGCCTGCGTGCTTAAGATTGCAAAAGCAAACTAGCTTAGCTAGCTCGCCTGCTTTCAAGAGGCCAAGCAGAGCTCGCCTGACAGCTAGCTCGTCTGCATTCAAGAAGCTAAGCAGAGCTTGCCAGCAAACTTGACTTGCCAGTACAAGTCAAACTCGCCTACATTCAAGAGGCCAAGCGAATGCTCGCCTGTTTGTTTGACTCACTAGCACGAGTCAAGTTCGACTGATCGTTCGACTCGCCTACACGAGTTGAGTTTGCTTGTTTGTTTGACTCGCCAGCACGAGTCAAGCTCGTCTGCTTGCTTAATTCGCCCGCACAAACCAATCTCACCTGATGACAAGTCAAGCTCGCCTAAATGTTTCGCTCGCCCGCACGGCTCAAGCTCGCCTACAGGGAGTTCACCTACATAAACCAAGCTTCCCTACAGACTCAAGCTCGCCTAACGCTTGAGGGGTCAGCCAGCTAACCCCGCCTATTCACTAATCTTGCCTACAAGCTTGCCTGAGCCTTCAAACAACACTCAAGCATGCCTACAAGCCCGCCAGCCTCGCCTGAGCAGTGCAAGCAGCTGCTTACTTGTGGGAGTGGGCAAACTCACATCCCACGTTCTAAGTGATGGAGCATGGCTCTCATCACCCCTAAGTGGTCACATCCCACAGCTATAAGGGGGGGTATGATGCTCCTCGTCTGTGAGCGGTCATATCCCACAAGTCAAGGGATTGACCATGCATTTCCTTGCTTATTTATAAGCCACCTTTGGCAATAGGGGGCTTGATAAGCTGAGCATCTTGAGAGCTTGGCTGGATATTCTTAAGCAAAAGCTTGGATTGTTGAAGTAGACTCAATCTGAACTCTCAGATTTGAGACTCTTGGCTCTTTGTAAACTCTTTCATATTAGCCTTCTTTAAGTATTCGGCCTTGACATTTATCAAGCTCGGGTAATCGAGCTCAATCACACAAGAACTTCTACTGCATACTAAAGCTCAATCACAGTTTCGTTCGGATCATCCAAGGAAAGCAAATTCGACGCAAACATTCGAGGGAGGTGTCCTATCGCTACCGAAGAACCCACATTAAACAAGAAGCACATTCTCTTTGCTTTTGTTGTAATTGTTTATCCTTAGTTTGTAATAAACCATTCTTATTAATACAAACATTCCCCTTTTAGGAGTCAATTAATTTACACCGAATAGAAGATAGCGACCACGGTGGGAGAAACTATTTCTTCAAGCAAAATGGTGGTGGTGCAATTCGACAAAATTGTAGAGGGGATGACAGTCGAGTCCCTTGTGATTGAGTTCGACCAAGCTAAGTATGAGGGGTACTTATCTTCATCCTCCTCTGGTGGCAATGTATCTCACAAATGCTACAGAGTCGTGCGTGTGGTCTAGCCCCAAGTGGCCGAGGCAACCACACCTGAGTGCTCTACCCGAGCTATGACAGGGGGTTTTATCTCCCCCAAACCAATCAAGGCCGAACCAAAGGCCAAGAATGCAAGCCAAAGGACTGCTCGTTAGGTTGTAAAACGATCCACGTAGGCCCCTATACAGCAGGAGACCATGGTTCTTGTTGGCGATCACTCCTTCACTATCAACGTGGATCTCTCTCTCTCTATAAGAGCCAGACAACAGTGATGACAAGCTCTCGACTGCCAAGAGGCATAAGCCCTCATCTCCTATGATGGCCTGAATTACTATTCATGCCTGAGAAGAGCCAAGTGAGAACATAAAGTTCTCAGTTCTAACGAACTAAGCCTATCAAGTGAGCCCACCTACTTGTTAGACCCTAGAGGGTGGGGGGTGATTAGGGTCTTATGCTAATCTAATCCGATTATATGCCAATTAAAATTAATTAACAAGTTATCCTAGCAAGTATGAAATGCAACAATATATATGAGCTAGGATAAGCAATATACAATATGATATATCCTAGCAAAGAGGTATATAGTGAAATATATGCAAGGATATATAAACTAGCACAAGGGTGAATTAAACATAAACTAGATAGTGGGAAAAACAACAATGAGCAATTGACAAAGGTAATATGAATAATAAGCACGAATGTAAAAGTAAGCCAATGCAATCACAAACAAACCATATGATCACGGAGTTCGGTCTAACCACTTGACCTACGTCTCCGCTCCTCACCTCGAGGAGATCTTTACTATCACAACCGGGTTTTCTACGTTCACCCGAATAACGTTTACACCACACAATACAGTTTTCTAGTTTACCGAAAACTCTACAATCAACACTCTTGCAATCCCACTCTACACCCTCTCAAGTATTGAACTAGACGTGTCTCCCTCAAGTGCTCGGATACAACCTCTCCCTAGGTTCGTCAACCGATGCCACTCCTCTTGGGACGATCCCCGACTCTCGTCACACACTTCTCTCGGTGTACAAGTGTATTACAAAGTGAATCTCACAATAAGCACAATATAAATCAAATGATTGTTCTCTAAACAAGGTGAGAACTCAATTAAGCACAACTCTTAGTCACAAATCCACAACCCCAAATTATACTATGAATGTAAATACAATAAGCTCAAAAGGTTGTGTGTGAACAAAGAGATATAAATCAAAACTAAACTCAATGTAGTTCTAGCTTAATAACAATGATAATCAAATATATAAAAGAGCTAGAAATAGAGTTTAGAAAACTTCTCAATAGATCAAGAGTTGGAGGGAGAATAATTGGAAGCTCAAACTTCAATAGATGATCTCCTCAAGCTCTTATGGAATTGATTCACAAAACCAAAACACTCAAATGCTTAAAAGCTTATAAACACACTTAAACCAAACATAAACTCTTGTTAAGACTTTCTTAAACTTATTTTAAAACTCTCTCAATAGTTGATGGAGAGGTCAAGGTAATGGGGTATTTATACCCACTCAAAACTTCAGCAAAAACCCCACTAAAAAGACAACAAAGCCCCCAGAAAAACAGCTCAGAAAATAGTCATTGGAGTCCAACGGTGAAATCGGCGGTCGACCGCAGCAGTCGACCATGAAGAACAAAAAACAAAAAACAAAACTGTTCTGGAAGGCTGACGGTCGACCGTGAAATTTTCGCGGTCGACCGTGAGACACTTTTGAATCTCACGAAACTCCAGAAACTTTGGCGGTCGACCGTCACGGTTGACCGTAAGAAAAAAAATAAAAAAACTACACTCTGGACTGCACACGGTCGACCGTGGTGGTCGACCGCACTGTAGCAACTGTGCACAGTCATTTTCTAGTTTTTGACAGTTCTGGAATTTTGTGTATCTAACTTTGTAAAATCAATTAAAAATAGTAATCAACTTCAAAAATTATGAAATTTTTCGGGAAGATTCTAGACATATAGATGAACATGTTAGAAAAAGAATTTATGAAAAATCACTTTCCAGTTGAGAGAAATAAATGTTTGAACATATATAAACAGTTTCTAAAAAACTGCTGACATACACGATTTTGTAAAATCAATTGGGTACAGTAAATCAACTCCAAAAATAGTAAAATTTTGAGGGAAGTTTCTAAACATATAGATAAACATGTCAAAGAAAGAATTTTTTGAATACCACTTCCCATTTATGAAAAATCATCTGTTTTGTAAAACATGCACGAACATGTGCACGAACAAAAACATGATTTTGTAAATTCCATTAAACATAACAAATCAATTCCAAACTTGATGAAACTTTGCAAAATGTTTATAAACATGAAAACAAACATGCTAGAAAAATAATTTCTCAAATTGAATTTCCATTTGTGAAAACTCATGTATTTTGCAAGTGTGTCCAAAGCATGAAAACCCAAAACCATGCATGTATATATATAACTATATATATACATAGAAACCAAATACGCGTGTGTATATGATATTGAGCTTAAGGTATTTAACACACATAATATAAAACCTAAACTAAGTTACCCAAGCTAGATCTTGATCTTCAATAAGCTCTTCTTGGTAATCTCGCGGATGAAGCTTGAACTTGATCTTTAACTTTAAATTGCAAGGCTTCACTCCACTATTCCGCCAACCTCCATTGGATATCATCGTTGTAGCGCATATTCCATCCAACCTCCAACGCGTTGTTTACCTAGAATAAATACAAAAAAACACAAACGCTAGACAAACAACACTAGAAGTAAATTATTTGTTAAATCATCATCAAAACAAAAAGGCTAACACTACTCAGGCGGGCTTCACTCTATTGACAAAATTCCTCAAAACTGGCGAACTTGACGTTTCAGGGGAGCCTGACATTTCAGGCGAGCCTCGCTCCATGAGCAAAGTTCCTTATTCGAACGAGCTTAGAAACTCAGGTGAGCCCCCAAATCAGACGAGCTTCACTTTTTAGGCTATGTCCCCAATTCAGGCGACTTCACCAGATCAGTCGAGCTGAAGAAAATGGGCGAACCCCATCAGGCTCGCCTGACACCCAAGCCTCGCCTATAAGCAGGCCTTAACAAAAAAGGCAAAGCAAAGACTAGTCAAACAAGCAGACCTCTGCTAAATTAACAAGCAACTGGAGCTCGCTAGAAGGCTGAAGCTCGCCAAAATAGGAGACCTTGCCTGTCAAGGCAGGCTCTCCTAAACTTAACACTTGGAGAATTGTCCAAGTGTTCTCACAAGTCTTCTTATGAACCTTCTTCGCATGACTGCGTGTTTTGTTCTTCTGACACCGGGGGTTGTCACCATCAACCTATGAGGGATCTCAGAGAGCATATGACTCACAAGTGCATGATTCACGAGGTGAATCCTCAGTGCCACTGTGAGAGGCTCATCAAAGTAATGCTTGCTGATTGCCAGTATACCAAGGCATCAAAACCATCAGTGTTTAAAAGGCTTTCTCAGCAGCCTCTAGAGTCAAGACCTCCTTGTCGGAGATGCAATCGCCAGAGGAGACATGCTACTGATGATTTGGAACTCCCAGCTATCATGGTTAACATGATAGGGAAAGGAAAAGCTAAGTATTTGGATTCGTCAGTTCCATACTTTTTCCCGGGATTCAAATACCTCCCCGTTGAAAGTGAGGGTATCTACCTACACACCCGTACTCAAATGGGGGCGGCCATCCCATTTGATTACTCCTACTTATCACCCATCTACGACAATGATGATGAGGTTTGCTCAGTGACAACAATGTCTTAAACCTTGAGCTCAGTGCAGGACAAGCACGCAAATATGCATATGGTGGAAGTCTCCGACGAGGTTGCTAGGAGATTTTAAGAGCAAAAAGCGACCATCAACTCTCTGAAGGGAATGATGGAACAACTTCTGAACAAGAAGAAGAAGAAGAGGAATTCACAGAATCGCGAAGATCCTTGAAGAACAAAGAGCGGGAGCTCACTCCTCCTAACACAACTGAAGAGGAAGATAATTGTAGTCTGCATTCGGATTATTCATCCAAGTCTTCAGGAATAGTGTCACATGCTGGCAGCACTCCCTGAGACAAGAGGCTTGATGAGTTCCAAAGTTAACTCAATGCCCTAAAGCTTCAGAAGAGCATGAATGAGTTAATGATGGTCAGACCGTATCTAGTCGAATGGGATACAGTCCCCTACCTAATGAGCTTAGTCAAGTTTTGATGGCAAGTGATCTCCCTCACAACATATCTACTACTTCCTATCTCAAACAGGATTTCTCACAGGGAATGATCCTATCCTCACTTGACTGTTCATCGGCACCCTGAGGGGCTAGCCTTTGAATGATTCTGCAAGCTAGAACCAGACTCTATCAAAACATGGGCTGATGTGGAAAAGCTTTTCTTGGCCTGGTTCTTCGACGACAACACAGAAGTGTTGATGGACACTTTGCTTGCTGAGAAGTAGAAGAAAATAGAGTCGGTCAATGAATTCGTAAAGAGAATTAGGAATCGGTCACTTCATTGCTGGGACCAGGTCTCTAAAAGCACATTGATTGAGATGTGCCGCAACAATCTCTCAATCAATATTTTATACAAGATCAGCATGGTGGAAACCCGAACCTGAAAGGAACTTGTTCGCCAAGGTGAGAAGATGGAAAACATGATCAAAAGATTGGAATCTGAAGAGTCTTAATCTAAAAGAGGGGCTCCGAAACCAAGTGCCCCCGGGAACCCTTCTCGGTCGAGGGGGAAAGAGGTCATGGTTGTCGATTCTACTCTGGCCCCTAAGTCAGCTCAGAGATAGAAGCCCAAGTCTTTCAAGCAGCACCCTCCGAGACAATACGACTTCAAGGAAGATGAAGTTATGTCTACCTTCGATACTCTTATCAAGAACAACAGGATCAAGCTGCCAGAGATCATGAAGCCTGAAGACATGAACAAAATAGATGATCCGAACTACTGTGCGTACCATAGATTTTTGGGTCATCATACCTCCAAGTGCTATATCCTTAAGGATAAACTGCAAGCTCTTTATGATGCGGGAGTCCTAAACAAGGAAAAGATGCAGAAGAAAGTAAATACGAACATGGTCACTCTTAATTCGGGACTAATCTTCCTAAAGTCTATGCACCAGCAGGGCTTGTACCCATCCCCAAGGCGGAGCTAAAGATTATCAATGCTGATCCTCACAATCAACAAGAGAAATGTTTGGTGCCACAGACCTTGCCATCAGGACATGTGGTGTGGGTTCATCCTGATCTCCTCAATGACGAGCAGTGGACTTCCAACAAGTCCAAAGGCCAGCCTAAGCGTTGTAACGTCATTTTGGAAATTCTAGATAATGATAAAGTGGATATAGCGACCCTCACCAATTTTGATTATGAGGTAGACACATTGATTACCCGAGCGGGAAAGGACTTTGCTAAGAACTACCCTCCGACAGCAGAAAGTCCGGCAAGACCACCGGCGAGACCATCACCAACAGTCCAACCGAATCTCGACAAGCCGAGTTCAAGCGATCAACCCTTTTGTTTCGACCTACTCGCAGAGCTGAAGAACATTCCAGCTAGGATTACCTTGCATGAGCTCCTGTGGCTATCCAAGTCTACCAGGAAAGCTCTATGGGAGGCACTAGCCGACTCAGAGGCTTTTGCCACACATTTCTCGCCTACTTCAGAAGAGGACGTAGAGAAAGGGTGTCCACAATGCTACCAGATATCTAGACAATAGATTTCCTACATTACATTCACTTCTTAGGATATGCTCATCAAGAGTACATCCCATGACCGACCCCTATACTTCACGGGATACGTCGGCTCCTCTCGAGTGGACAGGATCCAAGTAGATCCAGGGCCTGCACTGAGCATTATCTCCTTGAAGCTCATTAAAAACTTAGAGGTGCCTCAAAAGTGGTTGTCTGTAATGACTACCATCATCTTTAGCTTTAACGCCACCAAAACTCGGCCACTAGGGAAGATCCGCCTCAAGTGTCGGATGGGCGACATGAAAACGAAAGTGACCTACTACGTCATCAATGCGAAGCCTTCATACAATATACTATTGGGTCGGCCATGGATCCATAGCAACTTAATAGTCTCATCTACATTGCACCAGTGTTTGAAGTATGTGGATGACCGTGATCAAGTAAAGACGGTGATTGCTGATAAACAACCCTTCAAGGGGGTTGAAAACTACTTCACCGATTCTTTGCTCTACCAGGACTCTGAACCAGGCAACAAGCCACCAGTCGAGGAACCTGGTAGTAGCAATGAGGCCGATAGTGAGTCTGAGTGTAATGAGAGTCTTATCTTAAATGATATTGAACTAATTATAATTGGCTATGGAGGCCTTGTTATAACTAATCCTTACGAAGCAGACGAGTTTATCCTGAATAAAGATATTGAACTATTAATGATGAGTTTAGCGATTTGGTTGCAGAGTTATATAATAACTCTTATTTGCACTTGCCCGTGTACTCGTCGTTCATCACAGACAAACAAGCGATCGAGTCCTTGCAATCCGTCTTTGTCGTACCCGCCTGAGGTAATTATCAGAAAGATATTATCCTTGGAAGGATAGGCTGGCCTATGCACACAATATGGGATGAGTCAGATGATGATGAGTCCGCTCCTCAATTCTCTCACTACGATCAAATCGCGAAGCGTATGATGAAGAGCATGGATTATGACTTCATTCACAAAGACGGCTTGAATTACAACAAAGGGCGAAAGACACTCGTCCAACCTTTCTTATGTTGCCAAAGGAAAGCCCGACAATTACTTCGGTAAAACTTGAAGAAGATTAAGTTACACATCCTCTTCATCAGAGTTATAATGTAATTTTGGTGAAGATTTCAAAGACAGTCCTCCCGGAGAATCATCGTCAACATCCTCGATGTGGGATTCATATATTAGTATGGGAGATCTGTTCAGGGACCTTACATTCAACATAGCTACGGTCGATCCTGTCGAAATCAGAGAGGATGACCAGACCCCGCTTTATGATGAAGCATGGGTCGTTGCGTCAATGCGCAATGGAGTAGTCGGTTTGAACAATGTGAACCACCCACGAGGACAAGATACTCCAAATAAATATGGGAGATCGTTGCGTAAACTTTAGGATTTTTGGCAAACCCTTAATCATCAACGGATTTGACATGCCTTTACTAATTACTGTTTGAATCAGGCTTGCATATGAATTATCTAAATATGTTTCACATGTGATGTTGTGCTACGAGAATGAACTCTCTTAGACTTGATGCTATGATATTGAATACATAGGCTTCATCCTTTTTATGGGGTGTAGGCTGTCTAAAAATCATAATAGATAGCTGATTCCTCATCAAACACCGATGATGGAAGTTACAATCTGACGACTTCCAGAATGCTATAATTTGAAGACTTTCACGTAGATCGCTGAAGGTTACAATCTGACGACCTTAACGATAACTGATGAAAGCTCTAATCAATAGCCTTCACAATCAACATCGGGAGTTACAATCTGACGACTCTTACATATCAAAGAGCTAAAGCAAAGATTACAAAATGACAATCTTTGCAATGCGCTCTGATAGAAAGAGGCTACAAATCGATGGTCTCTTCAAACCAAGACGCGGAAATCCTCCCCGCGTACCAGCATCAAGACGTAGCTTTGTAATCGTTGACGCAACTCAAGCTCCGCCACTGACGCATAACAAACGCAGCTCAAGTTCGGCTCCAAAAGCTGCAAACGCAGCTCAGATCCGGCTGCCAACACACTCATATTCGGTCGCAAACGCAGCTCCAAAAGCTGCAAACGTAGCTCAGATCCGGCTACCAACGCAGCTCATGTTCGGCCGCAAACGCAACTCCAAAAGTTGCCAATGCAGCTTTCATCCGCTGTCAAACACAGCTTCCAACAAATTACCAACGCAGCTTCCAGCCGATGCGTCCGAGCTTTCAGGCACTGCGTCTAAGTTTCCAGATACTGCGTTTAAACGCAGAATTCATGCAAGAACGCGGGTTTTGCGTTTGACTCATTCAAATACGAGCTGAACGGTTTCAAAACCGTTTTCCACGATATGAGGGGATCATAACTCCACTCATGAGTGATTTAAGGGGTGGTTACATCCCGTTATCCCCATTTAGGAGCGAATTAAGGGGACGGTTACACCCCTTAATTCCCTATAAATAACTAAGAAATCAGCTTAGTTCGGGGCTTTTTTCTCTTGGGCAGCAAAGAAGAGATCTTGGGGCTGGATCCTGATCCTTGATCTTTGAGGCTGGCATTTTCGGATCTGGGACTTAGCAGCAAAGGGGGAGATCTTGGAGCATCATAGATTGAGAGATCGGCATTCATCCTTTGGAGCATTCCTTGAAGCCTTCGGCCTTAGCTTGAGAACCGATTCTCGGTTCAAATCAACTCTTTTTCAAGAGTTTCCAACTCATTCAGAGTTATCAACTCGTCTAGAGTTTCAAACTTGCCACGCAAGTTCTCCATAACGTCAAATCATGAGGAGAAAACATCGTTTCAGTGAATCAAAACATCGTATCGTCAACGAAGAGCAAATTCGACGCAAGCATTTCGAAGGAGGCACTCCATCGCCACCGTGAAGAACCCAGAATTAAACAAAAGGGGAGAATTCAGATTCATTCTCCTCTCTTTTATAATCAGAAAATCCAATTGTAACTGAGATCAAAGGAATAAAAATTAATTTTCCTTCATTTCTTTTTACTATAAATTTTCCACAAACATGGGGAAAGACTAATCGACAACGCGTGTTAGGCGTAGACTTATATCTATTTAGGGATTGAGATAACATCCCCAGATGTGAATTCTGGCATTTTTTTATGGAGAAAGATTAACCAGCAACGCGTGTTAGACGTTGATTTATCTCTACTTAGAGTTCAAGATAAAATTCCCTATGCGTGTAAGGTATGGATTGTGGCATTATTAATAATGGCCTACCACGATGTTGAATATGTGAGCTTTTATCTTTTTTTATGACGAAAGACTAACCGACAACACATGTTAGGCACTGAGTTATCCCTATGTTGGATTCAGGATAAAATTCCATGTACGTGTAAGGTACGGATTTTGGTGTTATTAATACCGACCTGCCATGATGTCGAATATGTGGGCTTTTGTTCTTTTTACGACGAAAAACTAACCGACAACGCGTGTTAGGCGCTGACTTATCGCTACTTAGGATTCGAGATAAAATTCTCTGTGTGTGTAAGACACAGATTTTGGTGTTATTAATAACGACATGCCACGATGTTGAATACGTGGGCTTTTGTCTTTTTTACGACCAAAGACTAACCGACAACGCGTGTTAGGTGCTGATTTATCCTTACTTAGGATTCATGATAAAATTCCATGTGCGTGTTAGGCACGAATTTTGGCGTTATTAATAATGGCCTGCCACGATATTAAATATGTAGGCTTTTGTCCTTTTTATGGCGAAAGACTAACCGGCAACGCGTGTTAGGCGTTGACTTATCCTTACTTAGGATTCGAAATAAAATTCATCGTACGTGTCAGGTACAGATTTCGGCGTTATTAATAACGGCCTGCCACGATGTTGAATATATGAGATTTTGTCCTTTTTATGGTGAAAGACTAACCGACAATGCGTGTTAGGTGCTTACTTATCCCTACTTAGGATTCAGGATAAAATTCCACGTGCGTGTAAGGCATAGATTATGACGTTATTAATAACGACATGCCACAATATCAAATACGTGTGCTTTTTTCCTATTTACGGTGAAGGACTAACTAGCAACGCGTGTTAGGTGTTGACTTTTTTTTCTTTACTTAGGATTCGGGATAAAATTCTCCATGCATATAAGGCATGTATTTTGATGTTGGAAGGTGGTATCTTCTCTTGGGGCAAAGACGAACCCGATGCTGGAGAGAAAAAAATTTTATATTCTATCTCCAGGTGCAAAAAAAATTCAAAGTGGGATTTCTACTTCAAGAATCAAAAAAGATTCGGATAACCCTAACTGTCAGAAGTTTTGATTACCCACTCTGAAGGTGGATTTCTTATTTATCGAGAGGGAACTCCAGTTTTGGTCTTAACTATATGAAGGTTTGATCAAATAGGAGGTTTAAGATGATCCCAACTGTAGGAAGGTTTCATCGCTTGATTTGAAAGTGAACCTCTCGTTCATGAAAGGAATCGAGAGAGGATTTTGGTTTTTGTCCCAACTATAGGAAGGTTTGACCAAGAAATAATGGGAGTGAAGATACAACTAACATTGAGAATGTTGACTCGTACAAATCACTCGGTGGGTTTTTTAGTGTTAAGAGGCTAGGACTTAACACGAAGGGGTTTGATGATTGTCATGGATCAACAGCTTGAATTTTTGAATACCGTGTTGAACTTTAACATTAGGAGTGTTAAGTGCACCAACACAATAGGAGTTTGGATGGACTCAGCCGAAAGAATTTTGATGAACCCACCGTCAGTTAATTTGATTAGTGAGAGACTTTATGGTAGAGGACCATGAATCATCAAGCACTCCATAGTTACACTATGAGAGTTTCATGAGGAAAGATTGACTGAATAAAGTCATTGAATCTCATCTCGACAAAAGAGTGCTCAGAAAATCACAGTGGGTGGGTTTTAATCATCTTGGAAATGATTAAATAGCCATAAATAGAGACTCTTAATCAAAATTAGGAATGAATTATTCCAAAGACTGGTTTTCATCATGAATAATCAGTTTTGGATTATCCTTAAGAATACCATGTGTAGTATCCTTCCGAAACTTTCCTTTGAAATGCATTAAGGTATCCCACCCCCAGCTCTTTGGCGAACCTGGATCCGATTGTATTCGGTCACATTGTTAGGTTATACTTAAGAATATTAAAAGTAATATTCTCCAGAAACTTCCCGTTAAAGGAAATAAGGGAAGTAGTTTAACCTCGTATACCCGTTGGAGGATAGTGTGAAGCAGTTTATACTCTTATACTTGTCCGAGTCTGGGAAGGAGAAATTTATACTCATATACTTTTCAGAGTGTCAGAAGGAGTAGTTTATACTCTTATACTTGTCAGAGTATTAGAAGGAGCAGTTTATACTCTTATACTTGTTGGAGTATCGGAAGGAGTAGTTTATACTCTTATACTTGTCGGAGTGCTCGAAAAATCACAGTGGGTGAGTTTTAATCATTTTGAAAATGATTAAAATAGCCATAGTGGGAGATTCTTAATTAAAATTAGGAATGAATTATTCCGATTATTGGTTTTCATCTTAAATAATTAGTTTTGGGTTATCCTTAAGAATACTATTTATAGCATTCTCTAGGAACTTTCTATGGGAATGCATTGAGGTATCCCACCCCTAGCTTTTTGGCGAACATGAACCCAATTGTATTCGGCCACACTGTCAGGTTATCCTTAAGAATATTAAGAGTAATATTTGCCAGGAACTTCCCGTTGTTGAAAATAAGGGAAGCGGTTTAACCTCGTATACCTGTCGAAGGTCAACGGGTTATCCTAAAGAATATTAAGAGTGATATTCTCTAGGAACTTCCATTTGTTGAAAATAAGGGAAGTAGTTTAACCTCATATACCTATCGGAGGAATGGGAGAAGCAATTTAACCTCTTATACTTATCGAAGGATAGAGAGAAACAGTTTATACTCTTATACTTATTAGAGTGAAACGTTCTCATTCGGCTCATTTCAGCATTATGATGCCGGCGTTGATCAAGGCTTGAATGTTATTCTTGAGAGTGAAGTAAGCTTTGGTGGGATGAAGAATCCTCCTGTAGTACACACAGTACTTTGGATCTGAAGTATTGTTAGCTTCCTCCTGATTTGTAATGGGTGACATGTTGATTTTGTTGTTTTTAAGGAGGTATTTGAAGATAGCTGGAATCTCTTCATCATTAAAGGAGTACTCTTTTTAGAGTCTCAGATCCGGAGTCCTTCGCTATTTCTGAGGTTGTTGTTGTGACGTGTGATTAGCGTCAACAGCCGCTGTAAGTGCTTTCCCCTACCACGAGAAGAAAAATTCGAGTTCGGGGGTTAGTCGTTGGTTAACCTCTTTCAAGTTATTTTCTTTTGAGAAAATGTTCGGCCTGTTCCCCGTGCAGTTTTAATTATTTCCATATTGTGGATGACACGACCCCTAGGGCTTCCAGCACATCAATGGAGAGATTGTTGTGACGTGTCTGTAAGATGAATTCCTCTGTGACAGGATCCCTGCAATTCATTGCCTTATTGCGGAAGTGGTTAACAAAACTATCAATTGACTCCCTGTCCTTTTGCTTCTCATCCAAAAGGACTCCAATCAACACTTCGGTGTCATCATCGAAAAAGTTGTTGAGGAATGAGTTTTTTATATCGTTCTAGCTGTTAATACTTCCTGACTTGAGACAGTGGTACAAATCAAAGGCGGCCTCGAGAAGGGTGCTAACGAATAATCGGATTATTAAAGGTTCATTGCCAGAGATTATACCCAGGTGAGACTTAAAGTAAATTAGGTGTTGAGTAAGTGAGTCCTTTTCGTCGACGACGTAAAGTTAATTAGATTGAACTTCGTTGAATACGGGATTGACTCCTACTCCCTTGGGTACGGAAATAGAATATCAGTATTCTTTACCTCTTGAGCGGACATTAGTGCGTTAATCTTGCTCTCTAGGTCTTTTATTTTCTCATCCTCCCCGCATTTTCCTTTGGGAAATTTTGGGGAAGAATAACTGGACCACCCCTAGCGTTGTCATCCTCGGTGGGACCACCCCCATCATTCTGGTCAACAGAAGGGGTATCAACGTTAAGATTTTTCATTCACTTCCGAATCACTATCTACCTGATTGGTAGTGTTACGATGACTAGATTTACTAATCAGATTTGATAAGGCTTAAATCTGTTGATCATGCAATTCCCTTATCCGTTGCACAATCATTTCTATTTCGAATTTGAAATTCTCTTTCTACTTGGCCAGAGCATCTTTTAGGATTTTGGCCATTTGTTTAGGGTTGATCATGAACACCTCACGAGATTATGCTAGACACCGTATAGTCAGAAGCGATCGCAGAATTAACGTCTAACATTTCATCCTCCGAGGAGTGTCCTCTATCTGGTCTAGATAGTCTAGTTCCTGACCGTAACCAAGTGATGCGCTGAGATGCCTCTAAGAAAGAGTCAGGGCTATAACGCTTTATCGATTTTTATTTATTGGCCACATTGATGGTAACTACTGGAAGCTCATCATCATGGTTGGTAGATTTCTTCTTGTAGAAGCGTCTTGATTTAGATTTGGACACTTCGGTGGAGATTCTTTCGAATACCGAGACCCTCAGTGGAGTAGTCTTGGGTCAGCTACACTCTGATAATACTGTCCTGATTAACCTCTCACAAGGACAATGAGAGTCGGATTGTGGGATACTTCTTTTTTAAGATTTCTTAGTACCCCCAGCCTGATAGTACAACTCATTGACATTATGGTCAGAGCAACCTATCGGCTATTGGTTTGAGTCTCTTGGCATAACATTGTTGTTTGACAGACACGTTTTCTTCTGAATGGGTAATGTCTTGTTGGCGTTCGTAGGAGTAGCACGTTTGGGGCCACCCCCTCACGAGGATGCATCCTTAACAGCCTCCTGGCCTTCTGCACGCACCCCCAGTCTAGAGGCGATAGGAATTACCTTATGCACTACATTCGAATATGTACAATGAGGCGTCCTAGTTTGTTTGGAGGCTACAGGACACCTTTTAGTAGTAAATGGTTTAATGGGAGGACATGTATGACCCCCAGACTGTGGAACTACTTGGGTTCTATTCATCGGAGCTTTGTCTCGATCTTCGTATGAAGGACCAAGGCAACCGGCAATCATAATCTTGAATTTTGATAGGTCAACACTACCGTGTGACTTCACTAAAGGTACGTGAGAAGTCGGAATAGGAACGAGGGCTGTAGGAAACTCAGAATTGGTTGCGGGAGGCGAGGCGAGTGCTGGCCAGACTGAGCTGGCTCGGCCATGGCGTAGGACACCATTTGGTGGATCGGCCTTAGCCAAGCCACTCTTTGGTGGCTCAGCCTTGGCTGAGCCAGCAGGAGGTGGTTCACACTTTCTGACAGTTTTGGGTGCTATTCGAGCTGTTTTCGACGTTGTTTTTCTACCTCCTGCACAAGAATCTGCACGTGCGTGAGTAGTGCATGATGCTTTTGGATGCGTTCCTCAAGAGTCGAACGGGTCCTTTTGATGCGGATCCATTCATCAGTTGATAGTCTGGAGGAAGAGTCATTTGCTCACTCCTAAAACGCTTGTCGCTTTCTAAATTTCATATCCGCCTCACAGCAGATCCCGTCAATTAGCTCCAAAGCCTTAGCGAGCTGACGCGCGAGGCGTTGTCGTTACCTTTGATGAGCCCTATTTGTCAGAATTGGCACACCTTCGTTAAACAACTCTTGGACTGAGTAGGAGTCGTTGTGATCTTAAATCTTAGCTTCATTGGATGCCGGAGGAGCGTTGTGAGAGGATGCCTTAGCAACACTTGGGCGATAGTCACCCCGAGCCTTTTTGTTGCTTATATCTTCACGTACTTGTGGGACGAGGAAGATCTTTATAAGGATGAGGAGAGATATTCCTCAAACTTGGCCCAATCAAACTCGTACTCGACCTCTTCTTCAACCGGGATCTTGATCAACGGTTACGACACAACAGCCTTGGCAACGAGGCTGTTGACTCCCACTGTGGTCGCCAGCATGTTTGGGGTGAAAATTAATTGTTTCATCGCTGAATCTATTACAATTATTTATCAATTATAGATTCAAGAGAGTGTATCTTTTTATAAGGTCTCTCATTACACAAATAAAATGAAAATTATAACTCTCTTCAAACACACACAGATGACGTTTATTACCCGCAGCTTGCATAGAATCTTTGCTTGTGCCGGGGACGCGTTAGTTCGTGGACCATCGCAGATCAGATCCGGTTGACAGAAAAGTTAATTAATGCTCTTGCTTTACAAAGGAAACAATCGCAGAAGTGATAATCTCCACCAAGCGAGATTACAACTCTTCTCGAGATCAAAACCAAGTTTGATCCGAAGGAAAGGGGGAACTAGTCTCAGATCATTCGAATAGCTTCTTCTTTATGCTGAAGTTCGCCAATATCTGCTAGCGTTCCTCTAAAATTCGTGATTCACTCTTTAATTTGACAGCACCTTGCTCTCTGATTTCAGATCTCTACAAATGAAGGCCCTAGGCTTGTTTTTATAGGCTTTGGTTGTAGTATTTTTGGATAAGAATTAATAATTTGACCTCATCCGTAGTTAACAACTGCTTAACCATGTTTAGGGATAGTATCAAAGTAGTTGGGAGGCTCTGAAATGATCAAATCTCGAGAAAACCCATCGAAAACGTGTTTTCGGCTCAAAACTGTGCGAGCCACCAAATGGTGGCTCGCGCCCATGCGAGCCACCATTTGGTGGCTCACACCTGGGCCAAGCCACTGGCTTTGGCCGAGTCGTTTTGATATGACTCGGCCGCCAGGGGCTTTTCCGATTCGTTCGGGTTGGACTTGTTTCATCGTTACGCGCATTTCATCATTTCGTTGACTTATACGTTTCACCGATTCGCTTCATGCATTTCATTAACTTAAAAGTGACTGACAAGTGCACGAGTCACTTAGAGCTGGCTGATGAGCGCGCGGGTCACTTGGAGCTGACCGGTGAGCGCGCTGGCCATTTAGAGATGACTGGTGAACACACGGGCTACTTGGAGATAGTCGGTGAGCACGCCGGTCATTTGGAGATGGCTGGTGAATATTCAAGCCACTTGGAGGTGGCCGGTGAACACGCGGGCTACTTGGAGGTGGCCGATGAGCGTACGGGCCACTTGGGGGTGACCGGTGAGCACGAGGGCCATTTTATTTGCCGTTGCAGTGGCTTGTTGCTACGTTATCAACGATTCGCCGATTCGCTTTATGCACTTGTCGGTGTTAGATAATCCTCCTTGACTCAGATAATGACGCACATCGTCTTCTCTTCATCTTGAACTGCGTGCGGGAATCTATAGGCAGTTTTTTGATACCTACACAAATAATCCCTTAAAAGTTTCAAAAATTATAAACATCCCACGAAAAATCTAAAAATTACAAATAGCCTTATGAAAGTTGCAAATAACCCCTTTAGATTCAAAAATTATAAATAAATCCTTGAGAAATTGAGAATTATAAATAGCACCATAAAATTCAGAAAAGTAGGTAACGCCTCCTTTAAAATCTATAAATTACAAACAATCCTTAAAAAGTCTAAAAATTATGAACAATCTTCTAAAACATTGAAAATTGACAAATAGTACACTAAAGTTTTATAAAACAAACGCCTAAAATTTTTACAAATAACCACTTTAGAAGTTTCAAAGAAGTTGCTAAAGTAACAAATATTATACTAAAAATATCAAAAAATTACAAACAACCCTGTAAAGTTTTTTAAAAAAAACTATGAAAGTTTCTAAAATTACAAACACCTCCTTATAATTTTTTAAAAAATCCACTAAAAGTTTTGTAAATTACAAATAACCCCATAAAAATTTGACAAAACAACTTTAAAAACTTTACATCCATCCCATAAAAGTTTCAAAAATTAGAAACAACCCTCAAAACTTTATAAACAACAAAAAATCTAAAATTATGAATGATATAGTAATGAAACATATTATATTATAATATTATAATATATTATTCATGTGAGGAATGCATGAGGTGGGAAGGTATAATGGTCATGGGTCTTTTGTCCTTATTACTAGGGTGTGGTATAACTTTCTACTATCCATTTTGGGGATTTTAGAAAAGAACTAATGTCATTCCTATCCCAATCCCGAGCAAGCCAAATATGAGCTTGATTGAAATATCGGGATATTGAAATCACATTCGTTTTTCTAGTTTTTAAAAAGGGAAAAATGTGTCTATGCCCCAAAAAATAAAGGGAATGTGACTCAGCCCCTCAATATTTTTTCCTTACTCTTTAACCCCAAAAAGGCATTAAATGTGTTCAGCCCTCTTTTCACACTCTCCCATGAATTCATCCCAAAACATTCCGAAAATACCCCTTCCCTTATCTTCTTCTTCTTCTTCTTCTTCTTCTTCTTCTTCTTCTTCTTCTTCTTCTTCTTCTTCTTCTTCTCTTCTGTGGCTTTCTCCTCCTCCTCTCAATCTCCTCCCCCTCCTCCTCTCAATCTATTCCCCCTCCCCCTCCCTCTCCCAGTGGTAGTCCTCCATCGCTGCCCTCTACTTCGACCAGACCCTCTCCAACGTCACCCGCTCCTTCGGCATCCTCCTCTCAATTGCCAGCCAATGCTCCACCATCATCTGCTACTCAGGACCGCCCTCTACTTATAACCTCATTATTGCTGCGTCAAGTAGAGGATTGAAAGAATTTGTTTTGGAATGTTGTGGTTGGATTCAAGATACGGGTTTTGTTAGGAAAAGGGTGTTTGAGTGTATGGTCAGAGGATTGAGCTTGGTGGGTATGGTTGAGGATGCAGAGAAGGTGCTTGATGAAATGGGTCACTTAGGGTTTAAGTCATCAGGGTTTGAGTATAGAGTGGTGATTCAAGGGTATGGATGTTTGGGGTTGTTAGAGGAGATGAGGAGGGTGATTGGGAGAATGGAGGATGCTAAAATTGGAATTGATACGGTTTGTGCGAATTTGGTGCTCTCTTGTTATGGTGACTATGGAAATTTGGTGAAAATGGTTACTTGGATTAGAAATATGAGGGTGTTGGAGATTGGTTATTCTGTTCGAACTTGCAACTCCATGTTGAATTCTTATCCTAGTGTAGTTTCGATGGTTAAGGATTTACGGACTCTTCCCCTTTTGATGGATGACCTACTCGAAATGTTGAATGATGAGGAGGCTTTGCTAGTTAAGGAATTGGTTAGCGCATCAATCTTGCTTGAGAAATTGACATGGTTTGATTCAGAAGGAAAGTTGGATTTGCATGGTTTTCACTTGGCATCAGCATACATTATCCTATTGTAGTGGATGGAGGAGTTCAGGCGTAGGTTAAGGGTTAAAGAATAGGGGGAATACAGAGAGTTTAAGTTGAATAAACAAGAACATGAAACTTGTTATTGCTTGGATGAGATTGTGAAAAGGAGAAAAGAAGAAATGAATTTGATGGGTGAGCTGCAGAAGAAAAGAGGAAGAAGATGTTAATTTTTATAATAGGATTGTTTGTACTTTTTATTCTTGTGTAGTTTCTCCAAAATTACTTGTAACGTGTCATGTTTTATTATTCAGTTAATTATACTATGTGTTCTTATGGTTTGGTTGTACTTAGATCAAAATTTAATAAAATGTATTGTGTCTAGTTAGTGATTAATTTTGGTGTAATTTATTACGATTGTATGTAAAATGTATTGTGGCTGTCATGTGAATATATACATTATGTTGAGGTTATAGTGCAGCTAACATGTACATTTGACAAATTAACATATTTAGTTGCATGCTATCATGTTATAAAGAAAATAACATATAACAGTGAAAGTTAACATATTATGCTTAAAGTTAACATATTCAGCCGATAGTTAGCATGAAGAGATGAAATATAACATATTCGTAAGAAAGTTAACATATACACCTGAAAGTTAACATATACAAATGAGAGTTAACATGCTTACGTGAAAGTTAATATGTTCAGGTTAAAGGCAACATTTTTAGTTTGCAACAACGGGCATGACATGGGTCTTGTAATGATAAAGAACTAAAGTTTTTTGTGACATGTATAGTATTAGTTGTCTAATACCCCTTATCCAAATGTTATTTACTTGTTATCTTGTGAAAGCTAGCATTGTTAAAATGAGGAAGAGGTGAGGAGGAGGGAGGATTTTAGTGGAGAGGAGAGAGGGGAGAACGAAGAGGTACCATGTCGAGTCCTTGGTAGGTGAGGATTGAGACATGAGGCTCTTTGAGAATCATCTGCCTCCTCCTCTGAAGGTCACAGTCAAGCTAATTGTAATGAAGCAATTAGTGATTGGGTCTGATGCTGCTTATTAGTATAATATTTTTGGTAAGGCAATGTAGATTTTCAATACTTTTGTAGCACATTGTTATGTGCAACTTGTAATTCCGTACTGTGTTTACTTTTGTGTTTGGGGTCTGACTTAGATTTCCAACTGATGCGGGTTTTAATATAGAACTTTGTTTAGAAATTGAAGTTTGTTGATTTTTAGGTATGTGTTTGGGTTTGTTTTTGTTAATGTTATTTGTTTGATGAAATGCACGAGTTAGAAGAATTCTGATGGGGTTTGCTCGTTTGATGGATGTTTGATGAGTTGCTTGAATGGGTTACTTGTTTAGGCTTTCCATGGATTCACGCACTTATGGTTTGTATATATCAATAATTTATATATCAATTATAAATTAACTTGAGGGACTTTTAGTCTTTCAAACACATCGAGTTTTAGTTCAAAAAAAACTTATTATGAAAAAAGTTAACATATTATTATGAAAGTTAACATGTTCAGCTAAAGGTTAATATGTTACGAGGAGAGTTAACATATAATGATGAAAGCTAACATAATTTATGAAGAAAGTTAACATATTATTATGAAAGTTAACATGTAACAGTGAAAGTTAACATATTATGAGATTTAATAGTGTATCATAACTTGAAGATTATGTACATAATCTGTATATATTATGTACACAATAACCTCAAGATTATATACATATTATGTACCATAATATTCAGGTTTTGATACACATAATTTATATATAATCTTCAGTTTATTATGCACATCAAGTTCTATTTGTATGAACTTGTACATATTCACATGACAGCCACAATACATTTCACATACAATCACAATAAATAATCACAAACCAGTACAACTACGTGCAGATAGACCCCATCATAAATCTAAATGTAGTTTTTATGAGCTCAAGAAAACCATTAGCACTCACACACATACGAAATTATGGAAGAAGAGAGAACTTCCACAGCCTGTGTAATTTTACAATGAACAAATTTTGAAATATTTCTATTAATCCATCTTATCTTAAACTATCAATTTACAGTCTATCATGTAATGAGAATGAAGGATCACTAGTAGAAAACGGGGTTTTGCCTACGGAATAATAGCGACGGAATATTCCGTCGCTATAACACGTTTATAGCGACGGAAAATTCCGTCGCTATTATTCCGTCGGAAAAACAGTTTTACCGACGAAAAAATATTGTTTTAGCGACGGAAAAAATTCCGTCGCTAATGTTTTACCGACGACTTTTTAGCGACGGAAATTCCGTCGCTACAAACCATTTTAGCGACGGAAATTCCGTCGCTAAAAAAGTTAGGTGGGAAAAAAATGGGCGCGGGCGTGCCCAAAAAATTTGGGCAGCCCGCGCCCAAGAGAGGGATTTATCCCAAATCCCTCTCTCAGATCTAATTTTCCCCCTCTCTCTCGTCAGGGCCGCGCGCGCCCCCTCTCTCCCCCTTAATCTCTGACCGCCGGCATCGGACCCGCGCCCCCACCTAGCACCGACGAGCAGCCTACCGACCAGCCTCCGCCTCCCTCTCTCTTTCCCTCTCTCAAGGTACTCTCTCCTCCCTAACTTTTGCTGATTTTTTTTATTTTTTTGTGATCAATACTTCTTTTTTTCACCTTAATAGGAGAAGGGTGACTTGTATTTTGTGATTTATTGCCCATTTGTTAACCCGATCATTCCTTTGTCAATTGATTTGAGTCTGTTTGGGTTTTGGTTGCTTGGATGGCTTCATTATTAGACTGCAGCCTGAGGTTCTGAGCTTTCCTCTGGTCTTCTGGTGACAATCCCATCTGCCCCCTGAAATGTTGTTTCACCGAATTGTAGCATGTTTAAGTGAAAAATCAGAAATAAGCAAAATAAATAATAAGAAACTAATAATAGATAGCCTACTGATAGAAAGCAAAGAATAAGGATCTGTGTGTAAGTAGCAGTTTATTTATATATTCAATTTCATATCAATGCACCATTAGTAAGTCAACTTGCCCGGGTTGTTTTGATATATCGCAGGAGAAATTACATGCCAAGGTACAGGAGCAAATAACTCAGTCTCAGGTCTGTTCTAACACTCCTGGCCGGCTAAGTAGAGAGGAGGAGGACTCCATCATCGAGATGGTCATTGGACCCAGTAGGAAGAACAGATACCGGTGGAGAGGATCCGAGCAGAGGCCGCACGAGTCTAGCAGCACCTACGAGTCTTCAGCACCACAAGGAACACCAGGAAGAAGTTCATATCAAGACTCGATGGAGTAGCGATTAAAAGCGATTGAAGATTGGCAGTCATAGCAAAAAACATATCAGCGGGCTCTAGAGGAAGAACGGAGGCGCCGGGAGCAGACCGTATTGGAGTTCACACAATTCATGTCGACTCTGCCTCAGGAGGCTCAGGAGGCATATAGGAGACGGTTTCTGTCGTCACAGGTAATATATATACTTTGTTTTTTTAATTAAATGATATCGTATATACTGATACACACTGATACAAACTGTTACACACAAACCCTAACTCTAACCCTAACACAAACCTCAAAATATATACTTATAATGTTTTTATGTGATGGTGGTGTTGATGGTGTATGCGTGCGTAGTGTTGGTGGTATTGTTTGGTGGGTTGGTTGGTTGGTTGGTTGTGGTGTTGTGTTGTGGTGGTCGTTATGTGATTGGTTTGTGGGTCGTTATGTGATTGGTTGTGGTGTTGTGTTGTGGTGGTCGTGGTGGGGGGGAGGAATGGGGATTGGGTGTTGATGGTGGTGATGGTAGTGATAGAGGGGGAGGGGGGTGTAGAGTGTGATTGGTTGGTGGGTGGGGGCTTTGGTCGTGGTTGAGGATGTGGAGAGGACGGATTTTGTTGTGGTGGTGGTTGAGGGGGAGGGGTAGGGCGAGTGGGAGTGTTGTTGGTTGGTGGGTGAGGTTGGAGGATTTACGGTGGTGTTGTGTTGTGGTGTGATGTGTTTTGCAGTGTAGTGTTGTGTTGTGTGTTGTTGTGTTGTGGTGTTGTGTTGTTGTTGTGATGTTATGGTGTGTTGTGTTGTAGTATATTTATATTTGCACTCTTATTAACGTTTACACACACTTGTTAACATTTGATTTATATTTACAGGCCGGGACTTCTTCACAAGGTGCAGCCGGGGGTAGTCATAATGCGGCTGGTGTTGAGGATGAGGATGATGATGATCAGGAGGATTGATTGTCCTTAATATAACTTTGCAAACAATTTCTTGTGTTGTATAAACAATATTTATTATGTACCCGTCAAGAAACTTTTACTTGCATTTATTAAATTAAATGTGTGATATATGCGTGAGATGTGATTGTTCGCGGGAAAAATCAGATTCTTCTTCATTGACGAACTCATTGCACTCAATGTTAACAACTTTTTGTGTTTACAAAGATCTGGTCTTTGTATAAGAACCGGTTACAACGAAATTCAAAACAAATAAAGAAAAATTACAACTTTCCTTATTTAACGAACAGATCGCGAGCTCCTGTTTTGCGGTCACTCGCTTTGTGGGTTGTTTGCCTGTGTCGGGGTTGATTACCGTGGACCACCGTGCAATCTCGATCCAAACAGATCTACGTGGTATAACGGGTATTATCCCACCAAGGAGATAATAGCCGGGAGGGATCGTTTCACCAAGGAAACGACCGCTCGAATCTCGGGATCTAAGAACCAAGCTTAGATCCGGAGTAGAACAACGTAGATCTGAGGATTAGCCTCTTCGAACTCCTGCCTTGTTTGTTGCGGGTGCTCGCCAAGAACTGAATCCAAGGGTCCAAGTCTCCAAGCCTTCACAAATCCGAGTTGAGGTGACAATCCGGCAGAGTTTTGGCTCTTCAGAAGTTCAGAAAAAGTCCTCTCAAATGAACAATCACCCCCCTATTTATAGCCTCTCTGAACTGTGCATTTGTGCACAAGAGAGAGGGGGGGAGTCGGGCCACCTCAGGGTGGCTCGGCTTTGGCCGAGCCACCCCGGGGTGGTTCGGTTTGGGCCGAGTCCCCCCGGGTGTGTTCCGTTTTGTCGTTTTCCCGTCTTTCGGTTATGTCCGTGATTCGGTTGTTCGTTTGATTTGTTCGGGTCTTGATTTGATAGCCCGAGTCTTCATTTGGCAGTAAATCCGCCTCGGTGTTTGAGTTCAAGTCCGTTTTGTTGTTGGACGACTCGTTAACTTTCTGAACCGTTGGATTAGTTCCGCACGCGAACGTATTCCGTTGCTTATGTGCCTCATCGCCTCGTCGTTCGAACGTCTGTTGATTTGTCGAATCATCGTGCCGAGCCACGCTAAGGAACCTATAGGCAATTTTATACG
The DNA here is from genome assembly GCA_022839385.1 of Asparagus kiusianus. Lineage (NCBI taxonomy): Eukaryota > Viridiplantae > Streptophyta > Magnoliopsida > Asparagales > Asparagaceae > Asparagus > Asparagus kiusianus. The sequence continues at coordinate 8,851 of BQKN01062737.1, read as the reverse complement.
CCTACAGATACCCCCTCCAAAGTGTTCCAGCCTCATTCTTTTATAGAAGAGTCTGGAATACTTTGAATATGATTGCCCCTACCCTTTGTCGGTGTAACGGGACCTGGAACGACTTTTGTTCTGTATTCCTTCACTCCTTCAGGCTATTCGGTGCTTTGTCGAATGCTTGTAAGGACTCCGGTGCTGCATTTATTGTCTGACCGTCGTCGGAATTTGAACTTGAAGTCGATTCCTGATTTTCCAATCTTTTAGCTTATGCTCATTTGTTCGACGTACAATTAACCCTCGATTGTTGGCGTTGAGTCTTCATTTGTGACGCGTTGTCCGGCGTCGTGTTATTGAGTTATCCTTAAGAATATTTTTAGAAGAATATTCTCCAGGAACTTCTCAATAACAATAGGAAATAGTTTATACTCGTATACCTTATTGGAGTATTTTCGTGCTCAAAAATAAGCTGAACCGGTTTGAAACTGAGCCAAAAAAGGCAGTAATTTGGCTCAAAAAAAATTTCTTCCGTTCCTTTCGAATGTGTGGGAGAGGGGTTGAATAGGTGAGGGACTGAATCGTAGGTTGATCTGAAGTCATTTCGATGCTTAATTCAGCTCCAATTTGAATTCTGGTTCGAATTTGGTTCAAACTGGTTCGAAATTGGTTCAAACTGGTCCATTCAGACTCAATTTGGCTCATTCTGGCTCAGTCTGGTCCAATCTGGCTTGGTCTGGTCCAGCCAGGTTCAATCTGGCTCAATTTGGCCCATTCAGACTCAATTTGGCTCATTCTGGCTCAGTCTGGCTTGGTCTGGTTCAGTCAGATCTGGTTCAAGGCTGGTTTGGGTCTGGTTCAAGGCTGGTTCACCCCTATAAAACCCCACCCTTTTTCTCTCCTAGGGCCGGCCCTCTCCTTCTCCTCCTCTCTCTTGGATTCCTTTTCCCTCTTGTATTCTTTCCTTCAAATCTCCATAAATACCCTAGATCCATCCTTCCTTTGGATCTTAGATTGAAAAATCCCTCAAAAACCTTCAAATAAAAATTTCTCTCAGGCCCCTCGAGCACGTGGTGAAAGTTTCCCAAAAGGTCTCATCTTTGTTGGATCTCGAGCCTTTCTTCAGGTAAATCCTCCACAATTTTGATCTTTTTCATGCTCAATTCAATTTATGCATTTGTGGGATCGCATGTGAGGGTTGAGGGTGTAATTTGATGCCTCGAGTTAATATTTCAGGGGGGTAGATCTGATAAAAAAGTGATCTTTTTTTTCTAGATCTGACCTCTTAATTTATTTTGCAGCTCATCATGTCGCGTTCTTCGAGAGGTCGTTCCCCTGCTATGTCGGCTGATGGCGTGCCTCCCTCCTATGCTGGTGAGCTATTTTTGGCAGTATTGGGAAATTTACAAATTAGTCCCTATTTTCTTAGAAATTTGCAAATTGGTCCTTTTTACCCCACGTTGTTCTCCTTGGCGAGGCAATCGGGAAGAGCCTTGATTCTCCTTGGTGAGGATCGACGCTTCAAAGATATGTTTTGCTTGGTCAAAACCATATCTCAAAAATAAAGGGGGGCGATTTGACGCTGCATTGCGCTTTATAAGGCAGGGATATGTTGTCGGCATGCCCTGTTTTGTGATTGCACAATGTGGCCAAATCGTCTTACTCTTTATAAGGCAATGACTCTATCTTAGCTATTTGTAAGATGAGTTCAATTTCCTTTTATAATTAAGACTAACCAGCACTTAATTGCTTGTTTTCAGCGGTGAACGGACGTCGTGGTGACGTTTTATCTTCAGTTTCCGCCAGGCAGGCTATCAATCCACTTCCTCGGTTGGACATCCGTGACGGGAGGATGGTGAGTCCCGAAATCATCCTAATATCCAACGATGAAGAAGAAGAGGATCCTATTGCCGCGATTGTGTCTGACCAAGAGTCTGTCTTCACGGTTTCCGAATCTATACAGAGCATCCTCCAAAAAGTAGAGAAGGTTGTGCAACAAACGGTCACCGACATTTGTTCTGGACAGGGAAGATCTTATGATTTGCTCCTTTTCATAACAGACAGTCTTGAAGACATTCAGCGTGTAGGTGGCATCCGGCTAGCTGGACGATGCGAGATAAGGCTGACTTGCTTAGAGGAACTCATATATCGCTTGGAAGATTTAGTAAACTTCGACTCATATGATGAGGCCACACCACTTATGATCGATGCTCAGACTCGGAGGATGCGTGAGCGTAAGGCCAGGGAGAGACGTATCTCAGAGCAAGAAGTAATCGTCGCGAACTTGCATGAACGGCAACGTCGTCTGCAGACTAAGATGGATGCTTATAACAGTATTGCTGATAGGATTGGGATTAGGACCGCCTAAGGGGAGAGGACTCTAAAAGATTTTGAGCGTGAGAGCACTAGGGTTCAAGATGTTTATAGAAGAGAGTTGGAGATTCTTCACACATTGCGCCGAGAAGACGTAGCTGCCAACACTGCCGCCATTCTTGCGTGTGCCAAGCTTCAGAAGGAAGAAGAGGAGAGGGTTCGGGCGGAAGTCGCCAAGGAACTTGCCGATGTCAAGGCTAAAATTGCTTCCTTCAGTTTGTCAGATCTGATTTGAGACATTTTCTTGTATCTCAGCTTGGTTTGGTTTCATTAATAAAACAAAATCTTTTCATTAGCGCACTCTTCTTTTCATCATTATGCTTCTCTGTTGATCGTGAATCCGACGATCATAATACTTACAGGATTTTTGGCAAACCCTCAGCCCTCAACGGGTTTGATGAGCCTTTACCGACTACCGTTTGAGTCGGGCTAGCATGCGAATTGTTTAAATCCGTTCACATGTAACGTTGTGCTCAGAGATTGAATTCTCTGAGGCTTCATGCTATGATGTCGAATACATAGACTTCGCCATTGTTACGGGAATAGGCTACCCGACGACACGTGTTAGGTGTCGGCTTTAGGATTCTTGGCTAACCCCCAGCTTTCAACGGATTTGATTAGCCTTTACCGACTACCGTTTGAGTCGGGCTAGCATGCGGATTGTCTAAATCCGTTCCGCACATGACGTTAAGTTAAAAGAGTTAACTCTTTTAGTGCTACGATATTGAATACGTAGACCTCGTCTTTCTCCTGTGAAAAGACTAAACAGCAACGTGTATGAGACGTTGACTTAGGATTTTTGGCAAATCCTCAGCCTTCAACGGATTTGAGGTGCTCTTACCGACTACCGTTTGAGTCGGGCTTACATGCAGATTATCTTAATCCGTTCTGCATGTGACGTTGTGCTAAAGGAATGAACTCCCTTAGGCTTTGTGCTACAACTTTGAATATGTAGACTTCACCATTGTTATGGGAATAGGCTACCCAGCAACGTGTATTAGTCGTTGGCTTATCCCTACTTAGGTTTCAGGATAACATACCCCAGAGTCAAACTCCGGTGTCTTTTTCTACGGATAAAGACCAAACCGGCGACGCGTGTTAGGCGTCGACATATCCTTTCTTAGGATTCAGGATAAAATTCCCCATGCGTGTGAGGCATGGATTTCGGTGTTATTAATAATAACCTGCCACAATGTTGAATATGTGGACGAGTGTTCTTTCCAACGGCTAAGAACTAACCGGCCGCGCGTGTTAGGCGCGGACTTATCCTTACTTAGGTTTCAGGATAAAATACCCCAGAATTGAAATCTGGTGTCTTTTTCAATCGGAAAAAGACTAAACCGGCAGCGCGTGTTAGGCGCAGATTTATCCCTGCTTAGGATTCGGGATAAACTTCCTAAGAATGAATCCTAATTTTATAAATTTTAGAAAAGGAGTTGGTGTGGGAAGGAAGAATTTTATATTCTATTCCCTGAACAAGGAAGGAAGAATTTTATATTCTATTCCTTATTTCTGGAAAGGAAGAATTTTATATTCTATTTCCAGTGCAAGAAGGAAACTAGAAGTGGGATCTCCACTCCGAGAATCCGGAAGATCAAGATAAACTTACCTTTTATAGGATTGGTTATCTGATCGAAATATGAGTTCTTCGTTTATCGAAGTGAAATTTCTACTTCGGTTATAACCATGAGAAGGTTTAACCAAAGAGAAAGGAAAGGGAGTTCTTTCGTTTATCGAAAGGGGACTCCAAATCAAGAGTGGACCTTTTTGGTGGACTCACTGTCAATTAAAATTAATCAGTGAAGAATTTTGGTGATGAAAATGAACTTGGGTTATCCTCCGGAATATTAAGTATAATATTCTTCAAGGAACTTCCGGATAAATGAGTTGTCCTGAATGTACTAGGGATAATACTTTTTCAAAAACTTCCCATTTATTGGCATTAATTGCCTGATGCCCTCTAAAGAAATTAAGCGGTAAGCGCCGTTTGAATAGACTGTGTCTATTACAAACGGTCCTTCCCACTTAGGTTCGAATTTACCTTTCTTCTTGGAGGTGAGGATTATTGGTCGGCGAGCAGCGAGGA
>BQKN01062731.1:0-14426 GCA_022839385.1 Asparagus kiusianus | reverse complement strand
AGCCACCACCTGGTGGCTCGGCCAAAACCCAGCCACCAGGAGGTGGCTCGGTGGCCGAGCCACCTCTTAGTGGCTCGGTGGCCAAGCCACCTGGGCCAAGCCCAGATCCGGGCCCAGATCTGAGCCCAGATCTGGTTTTAAATGCCTATAATTAGGCTTGATGGCTCATTGTTTTGGAGGTTGGAATTTTTGGAGGCGAAGCTCTGCTGGATTGAGATCTGAACCTTAGAGTTTTGAAGTTTTGAAGACTTGAACTTTTAGATCTGGTTCTCGGCGATCATCCACACCAAACAAGGCAGGAGTTTGAGAGAGATCAGATCTGAGATCTACACGGCTACCCTCCGGATCAAAACTTGGTTTTTTGATCCCGAGAAGAGTATCGATTTCGCTTGGTCGATTTCGATTACTTCGGACGATTAATTCCTTGGTGAACTACTCCCCCCGGCTATTATTTCCTTCGCGAAATAATACCTGTCATACCGTGTAGATCTGACTGGATCTAGATCGCGCGGTGGTCCACGGATTAACCCCGGCGCAGGCGAAGAACCCACAAAAGCAAGAGACCGCAAAACAGGATCTTGCGATTTGTTCCAAAAAAAAGGAAAGTTGTAATCTTTTGATTTTTCTTTGATTTTGTTGTAACCGGATCTTATAAAAAGATCGGATCTTTTGTAACCGAAAAAAACAGTTGCTTGAGAAAACAATGACTTCAATGAAGAAAACAATTTTTCCCGCGAACAGATGCGGTGTTGGATGAACTTGATCACATCGCTCGCTTTGACTTCTCTCAAGGGATCGGCTTCGGCCCACTTGGAGAAGTAGTCGGTTATCACGAGGATGAAACGATGACCTCTTGTTGATGGAGGAGATATCGGTCTGACGACGTCCGTTCCCCATGTCTTAAACGGCCACAAGGTCGCTATCAGATGCAGATATTCTGGCGGTTGATGGAGGTAATTATCGTGGATTTGGCACACATGGCAATGCTTGGCGTAAGTAACGACGTCGCTGATCATCCTGGGACAATAGTAGCCCATCCTTCGCAAGCGATCGCAGAGTTTGGGCCCAGGCTGGTGGGCTCCGCAGGTACCGCTATAGGCTTCCTTCAGGGCTTCACGTGCTTCCATCGTCGAGAGACATCGAAGCAATATGCCATCATATGACCTACAATAAATTACCATTGTGGTCGTATCATAGTAAAATCTCGGAGCGCGTCTACGAACAAAATCCCGTTCTTTGACATCTTCAGGTAGAATACCATACAAGACGTAGTCGATGATCGGGAAATACCGATCCCTCTCTTCAGACTGATATGGTGCCTGGTAGGTAGTGTTAGCTTCAGTCGGAGCATCTTCTGATTTGAAGAGTCGTCGGCTAGCGACGGTGACGTGTTGGCATGTTCCTAATGGCTGGGCTAGGTTAGCTACCAATGACGCCAAAGCATCTGCATGTGTGTTCTTGGAGAGAAGTACGTGTTCGATGCGGAAGCTGTCAAATGATCCGGCTAGTTTGATAGCCTCTTGGTGACATGGGATCAGGTCATCATTTCTGACTTTATATTCCCCTGTCATCTGCCTGATGATAAGCTGAGAGTCACCATAAGCCTCAAAGTGTTTAACCCCTAACTCCTTAGCGAAGTCGGGTCCGATGAGCAGTGCATTGTACTCAGATACGTTCTTGGTACATGGCTCGGTTAGGGAGAAGGATCAGGGTAGGACATGGTTCTGTGGAGAGACCAAGACCACCCCCACACCTATGATAATAGACCCGCTGGTGCCTACCCGGGATGTGCCATCGATGTAAAGTCGCCATACTTCTTCCCGCGAGGTCACGTTGACTTTGTGGGTCTCATCTGGCATGTCTTCGAACAGGTCAGCCTTCGACTCAAGCGGATGACTGGCCATGAGGTCGCAAATTGCTTGTTCTTTGACAGACTTCTACGGCATGAAGTGGATATCATATTAGGATAGCAAAAGTGCCCATCTCGCCATGTGCCAGTTTAGAGACTCGGGTTGTGTCATGAAGACTTGGATAGGATTCATCCAGGAGATGACATGAATGGTTTGACCAACCAAGTAGTATCACATCTTTTGGATAGCAAACACCAGGGCCAGACATTCCTTCTCAACCATGGGGTATCGTCGTTCGGCTCCCTGCAGGGTCCTACTCATGTAATAGATGCCTTGTTCATGCCAGACTTCGTCATTCTGTGCTAGGAGGGCGCCGAGAGAATGCTCCATTCCCCAAATATAGATTAGGAAGGGTTTCCCTAAAATGTGGGCCGCTAAAACAGGCGGATTCGAGAGATAGTTCTTGATCTCATCGAATGCTCATTGGCAAGGCTCATCCCATATGAAGGAAACACCTTTCTTCATCAGCTTGGAGAAGGGTTCGCATTTACCCGAATGGTTTGTGATGAACCTTCGGATGTAAGCTAGACGTCCTTGTAGTCCTCTCAATTCCTTTAGATTCCTGGGAGGTTGGAGCTCTTGGATAGCTCGGACTTTGTCGGGATCGATGTGAATCCCCTTTGTCGTGACAACAAAGCCGAGGAACTTGCCGCTCGACATCCCCAAGAATGATTTTGTAAGGTTCATCTTTAGTTGATGCGATCGCATGAGGTCAAACATCACTCTCAGATCTTGAAGGTGATCGTCTTTGCTGCGACTCTTCACCACTAGGTCATCCACGTAGCATTCGACTGTCTTTCGTAGACGTTCTCAGAAAATTATGGTCATGGTGCGTTGATAAGTTGCGCTAGTGTTCTTGAGTCCGAAGGACATGACTGTGTAACAATATACCCCATTGGAGTTCTGAACGAAGTGTGCTTCTCATCCTCAGGGTGCATCTTGATCTGATTGTACCCCGAGAACCCATCCATGAAGGACACCTTTCAAACCCGTATGTGTTGTCAATAATAACATTAGTAATGGGCAAAGGGAATTCATCCTTGAGACAAGCAGTGTTGAGATCTCTGAAGTTGATGCAAATACAGACCTTTCCGTTCTTCTTTAGGACCGGAACAATGTTAGTCACCCAATCGGGGTGCTGTTCCTCTCTGATGAAGCCTGATTCGATCAGCTTTTTCACTTCGGTTTCGATTGCCTCCATGATCTGTGGACGAAACCGTCTCTGCTGTTGCTTGACAGGTTTGGTGTCAGAATTGATGTTGAGGTGATGCATGGCAATCTGAGGGTCAAGGCCAGGTATGTCCTCGTAATTCTACGCGAAGACGTCGATGTATTCTCGTATGAGTGATACGAGGTCTTCTTTCTCCTGGGTAGGTAAGTCATTGCTGATGAATATTGGTTTGGGGTTGGTCTCATCTCCCATATTAACCTGAAGTATCTTGTCCTCTGTGGGTGGTTCACGTTGTTGAAACCGACCACTCCATTGGGCATTGACATGACGATCCCAAGCTTCATCGTAAAGTAGGATCTACTCATACTCTTTCATTTCGGTGGGATCAATTATGGTCATGTTGACTGTGAGGTCTTTGAACAGATCTCCCACGCTAACACCTGAGTCCTAAGTCGAAGACGTCGATGATTGATCATCCGAGCGGGTGTCGTTTGGTATATCGTTGAAGTCAACGTATAATTCTGAGGAAGAGGATTCCTAACCTAACCCCCTTTGAGTTTTACTGTAGTAATTATCAGGCTTTCCCTCGAGGACATATGCGGGCCGAATTGGTGTCTTCCGGCCTTTGCTATAGTTCAAGCCTTCTTTGCGAGCGAAGTCATAACCCATCTCCTCCATCATGCACTTTGCGACTTGGCTGTAGCCAGAGAATTAGGGAGTAGGCTCGTCGTCCTCCGATTCATCCCCTGGTGTGTGCATGGACTGTTCTATCATTCCAAAGATGATTTCTTGCTGACAAACATTTCGGGCAGGTATGACAAAGACAACTTGCGAGGACTCAATCACTTGTCTATTCGTGAAAAACGATGAGTATATGGGCAAGTGTAGGGAGGAGGTGTTAGACAGCCTTGAGATCAGGCTGCTAAACTCGTCATGACTAGACTATGAACTAGATGACAAATAAGCAAATTCGAGATCTTCATTCAGGATAAGTCCGTCCACCTTATCAGCGTTGGTTACAGCAAGGCCTTTGTAGCCAATTATAATGGGTTCGGTTTCATTCAAGACAAGGCCCTCATACCTCTCGGGTTCACTATCGGCTTCGTTACCACTACCAGGGTCCTCGAATGGTGGCTCATCATCTGATTCAGAGTCCTGGTAGAGTAAGGAATCAGTGACATAGTTCTCGATCCCCTTGAAGGACTGTCTATCAGCAAACACCGTCCGAACTTGGTTACAGTCGTCCACATACTTCAGACATTGGTGTAGTGTGGGCGGGACGATCCGGTTGTTGTGGATCCATGGACGACCCAGCAACATGTTGTAAGAGGGTTCTGCATCGATGACATAGCAGGTCACCTCTGTTTTCATGTCACCCAACTGGCATTTGAGGCGAATCTTCCCGAGCGGCCGGGTCCCGTGGCGTTGAAGCCGAAGATGGTGGTAGTCATGGCGGATAACCGCTTCTGAGGTACCCCCAAGTGCTTGATGAGGTTCAAAGGCACAATGCTCAATGTCGACCCTGGATCCACTTGAATACGGTCCACTCGGGAGGAGCCGATGTATCCTGTAAAGTACAAGGGCCGGTCGTGAGACGTGCTCTTGATGAGCATGTCTTCCGGTGTGAAAGTGATGCAGGGAATCTGTTGTCTGGACGTCTGGCAGCATTGCGGACATCCTGCTTCTACATCTTCTTCTAGAGGAGTTGCAAAGTATGTGGCAAAGACTTCTGGGTTGGCCAGAGCTTCTCGTAGAGCTTCTCGGGTCGATTTGGACAACCGCAAAAGTTCATATATGGTAACCCTAGCCGGGATGTTCTTCAGCTGTGTGAACAAATTAAATCGAAAAGGTTGATTGCTTGAACTCGGCTGGTTAGGATTTGGTTAGATCGCCGGTGATTATTCTGCCGAGGGCCTTGTCGGATTTTCCATTACCTGAGGGTATTTCTAGTGAACTCTCTCCCAGCTCTGGTAACCATGGCGTCTACCCTATTGTCCGAATCTGTGAGGGTCGCAACCTTCGCGTTGTCATTCTCAGGAATTGCGAAGATAACATTGCAGGGCTTAGCTTTTCCTTTGGGCTTCCTCGATGGCTCGGAAGTCCACTGCTCGTCTTTGAGGAGATCAGGATGGACCTACATCACTTGTCCTAACGACAAAGTCTGTGGAACCAAGCCTTTCTCTCGCTGATTGTGAGGGTCGGTATTGGTGATCTTCAACACCGCCTTTGGAATAGGCATTACTCCTGCTAGAGTGCGTACCTCGGGGAGATCTATCCCGAACTTGAGAGTGATCATGTTTGAAGTCACTTTCTTCTGCGCTGTATCCTTCTTCAGGACCCCTGCATCATAAAGAAGTTGGAGTTTGTCCTTGAGAATGTAGCACTTGTAGGTAGGATGACCCAGAAACCTGTGGTACGTACAGAAGTTTGAGTCACTTGCTTTGTCTAGGTCCTCGGGCCTCGTGATCTCTGGTAACTAGATCCGGTTGCTCTGGAGGAGCGTCTCGAAGGTAGCCACAACTTGATCTTCTTTGAAGTCATAGTGCTTCAGAGGATGTTGTTCGAAAGGCTTGGCTTTTTGCTTCTGACCTGACTTAGGGGATGGAGTCGGAGTAGACTCGACGGTCATGATCTCTTTTCCCTTCGATCGAGGGTGATTCCTGGATGAGGTTGGTTTAGAAGATCCCTTTTTGGGTTGAGGTTCTTCAGCTTCCAGCCTTTTGATCATGTTTTCCACCTGCTCGCCCTGACGAACAAGCTCCTTCCAAGTCCGGGTTTCTACTGCGCCGATCTTGGACAAGATATTAATCGAGAGATTGTTATGACACATCTTGATCAATGTGTCTTGAGAGACCTGGTCCCGGCACTAGAGTGACCGATTCCTAAATCTCTTCATGAAGTCATTAACCCACTCCGTCTTTCTTTGCTTGTCGGCAATCAGGGTAGCCCTTGACACCTCTGTGTCGTCGTCGAAGAAACGGGCCAAGAAGAGCTTTTCCACATCGGCCCATGAATTGATGGAGCCTGGCTCCAGCTTGCGAAACCACTCAAAGGCCACCCCTCTCAGGGTGACAATGAATAGCCGGGTGAGAATTGCATCATTCCCAGTGAGAAATCCTGTTTAGGACAGGAAATAGTATATGTGCTGCGAGAGGGATCCCTTGCCATCAAACTAGACCAAGCTCATTTGTTTGAACTTGTCGGGTAGGGGATCGTGTCCCATTCAATCGGGTATGGTCTGACTACCTTGGCATGCTTGCCATAGGCCGAACTATTATTCCTCGGGGCTCTCCGTCGATTTCGAGGAGACTTCTTTTTTAGCAACATTTGTTCCATCATCTCTCATGGAGTCGATGGCCGCTTGCTGTCTGGCCATTTGCTCTTCGAGCCTCCTGGTGGCATCCTCTGGTATTTCCGCCATGTTCACCTTGGCATGCTTGCCATAGGCCGAACTAGAAGTCTGGGATGTCGCCTCAGCTGAGCAAGCTTCATCGTCATGATCATAAATAGGTGACATGTGAGAGTAATCGAAAGCGATGGCTACCCCCGTCCGGCTTTGGGTGCATTGGTACACGCCCTCAGGCTCTAGATCGGAAGAGTCGGAGTATTTGGCTTTACCCTTCCCCGCCATGTTGGCCGAGGCTGCTGGAAGTTTGAGGTCATCTACGGCTCGTTTCTTCTAGCGATGCCGTCTCCTATGAGGTTGCTCTAACTACAGAGATAGCCTCTGAAAGACAGATGGTTTCTGCACATCGACACATCAGCATCTGGCATGCACCGTCTTGATGAGGCTCTCACAGTAGTACTAAGAGCTAGCTTCATGGATTGCGCACTTGCAAGTCAGGTGCTCTTGAAGGTCTCCTCCTGGTTGAAGGTGGCGACCCCCGATGTTAGTGAGGCTAGGTGTGTAATTGGACGTCGAAGGCTCAGAAGAGCCAGCATGAAGACACACGGGTAAATCCCGAGCGTTGGATCAGAGCGACCCTGCCTTGACAGGCGGGGTCAGGAGTGTGGGCGAGCTCCAGCCACTTGGTAGCGAGCTCGACTTGCTTGGTTATCTGAGCGAGGGGAGCCTACGAGGTTGCTACTGTCGGGTTAAAGCTCGCCTGACATGTGAGTTCAGCCTCTCCTGGCAGGTTGAAGCTCGCCTTGATTGTGGTGTTCACCACCTAAGTGGCGACGCCTTCTTGAGAGGTAGGGTGCCGCCTAACTTGGGCGGCCCGCCTGCTGTGTTTAGCCTGCCTGGGTGGGGGTCGCCTGACTTAGGCGCCCTGCCTGATTTGTCTAGCCCGCCTGGATGGAGGGATAAAATGGTTGAGTTATGGGGATTGCCTGACTTGGGCGACCTGCCTGATTTGTCTAGCCCGCCTGGATGGAGGGTAGAAATGGTTGAGTTGTGGGGGTCGCCTGACTTGGGTGCCCCGCTTGTTTGGCCAAGTTCGTCAAAGCTAGGGATCTTACATCCCTGCTTGAATTTTTTGGGGCCTGAATAATAATTTAGGCTACCATAAGAGGTAAGTACATGCGCCTCTTGGCGGGCGAGAGCTTGTCGTCGCCGCTGCTTGGCTCTCTTGGAAATGGGGATGCTGGTGTTGACGTCGAGGGACTGCATGGATGACTTGGCCACCTAGCGAGTGGCCCCTTGGTTCGATTGTTTGGCCTTTGATCTGGCCTTAGTTGGCTTCAGGGAAGTGGAACCCCCTGTTGTGGTTCGGGCAGAGTCTTCAAGCATGGTGGTCTTTGCCTCCTGAGGATAGGCTGCGCGCGCAACTCTCCGGTATCGACGAGTAGCTTTGCTGTCGGAGGAGGAAAAAGACAAGTACTCCTCGTATTTAGCCTGGTCAAACTCGATAATAAGGGACTCTATGGTCGTCTCTTCCGCAATATCGTCATATTGCGCTACCACCATCTCGGTTGATGAAACGGTTGTCCCTAGTGGAGTCGTCATCTTCTGTTTGGAGTAAAATTCCTGGTTTCTCAATATAAGATTTGTATTAATTTGAAAGTGTTATTACAAATCCTTTTAAAGAATTCAGAAAGAATACAACAGAAGTGAAGGGTCGGCCCTTCTTGTTTAATGCGGGTTCTTTTGGTAGCGGTAGGATACCTCCCTCGAATGCTTGCGTCGAGCTTGTTTCCTTTGGACGATATGATCGACGTTACGGTTTAAAACTTCAATGTCTGTAGAAGCTTTGGTTATGATCAAGTTCAGGAGTTTGGATATCAAGGCCCAAATGTCTAGAAAGAGAGTTTGATAGAGAAGGCCTCGAACGAGTGAGCAGTTGGGAAAACTCTGAATTTCTGATCTCTAAACCCGATGAACTCCGAGCCTTTGCTTCTCAACCAGCCAGCCAGCCTCCAACCTTTACCGACCAACTGATGCTGAACCATTTTAATGTTGGCCAAAGGGACCTTCTTATAGGCCAAGCAAGGCGTGCGCCTTTTCTTAGTTTGTGGGATTTGACTACTATGAGGCGGGGGTCATGCTTGATTATGGCCTAAGTGTGAGTAGGTGGGCTTACTCTCACAAGCAAAGGATCAGGCGAGAGCATTTGTAGGCAAGCTCTATGACTAGGTGTGGGATGTGACCACTGAAGAGAGGGCCATACCACACCTCATCATAGCCTAGGGTGTAGAATATGTGGGCCTATTCTCATAGGCAAGTGGCCAGGCAGGCGAGCTCAATGGCTTTCAGGCGAGCTCTTGTGGGACATGACTTGCATGGGGGCCGCCAGCTGCCTCAACTTGTAGGCATTGATGCTTGTGCATAGGGCATGGTTGATCCCTCAATTTGTAGGATATGACCATGATGTGACCGTCCCCCTGTCCCAAGTGTCTTGGCGGGTCCGTTAGGCCAGCTGGCTAGCCATTAGCCTATGTGAGAGATGATCCAAGTTGGCCATGACTTGTGATAGGGAGCCAGGGAGATGTCGACTGAAGACGCCCATTGAGTCTGCAATGAGTCGTCAACCACATTGGGGATGACGATTGAGTCTGCAACGTGTCGTCGATCCTCTTAGGCAATTTTTACCGCCTACATTCGCGTCCGAGTGTGTTGGTAAATTCCTTCAAACTCGTTAGCGATTTCTCTGATGTTTAGAGAACGATCTATCTCTGACTCATCAGAACTAGGGACTGACGACTTCCCTCTATCGATCATATTGATAGTGACTCTAGGTACTCGGTCTCTGAAGTCTTCTTCATGTGCGAACATCGTCGTTGATTGAATAAAACAACGTTCATTAATTAGTTGAACCCCAATGTTTTGGCCACACGTGAGGAACATTAACATCCTGAGAGAACTGTAGAAATAAGTCATTCATATTGGCATGAACAAACAACTCTTTGCATTGGTCTTTCTCTCGACAGTAATTCCCACAAGTCTGAGACTTAGGATGAACCTCTGACAGAGCGTGAGGGTAGAGATGGAACCCCCTGTCCGTTAGTAGATGAGACTTGTTCTTGGCAAACATGAATTTTAAATCCATATTGATCCTTTTGAACACGACGAATCACATGGTGTTTCGAAGAAGGAACACGAGGGCCGTGTTTATCTTGATTAACGCAAGACTAAAGTCTATGTTTTAGTGATGAAATGCAGTCCTGGGATCTACGTTTTGCTGATGAAATGCAGTCTTGGAGTCTACATTCCAAGACTGTATTTTGGTGATGAAACGCAGTCCTAGGATCTGTGTTTTGCTGATGAAACGCAGTCTTGGAGTCTGCGTCTTGGTTCTGAAACGCATGCCTGAGAGTTGCGTTCTATTTTGGAAACGCTTCCTTGAGGGTTGAGTTTTGGCTCAGTAACATTCCCTTGAGGTATGCATTTTGACTGAATAATGTGCTCTTGAGAGCTGCGTTTTGGTTGAATAACGCGCCCCTGAGTGCTGCGTTCTACTTGAATAACGCACTCCTGAGAGCTGCGTTTTGTTTGAATAATGCGCTCTTGAGAGTTGCATTTAATTTGGTTTATGCGAAGCTCTTGTTTGGGCTCATGAACGCGTGTCTCACATTTATAGTAGAAACATAGAGCTCAGAGTTGTGTTTTAGCTCACAAATGCGAAGCTCACGTTGGTTGAGAGATCGACTTTCTCAGAGTTGTGCTCATCGTCAAGATCTTCTCCTTCGTCGAGCGGCATTCTTTTTGGCCTGTTTTAAGGCTATTGTAGCGATGACGTCGGCATTGACAGAGTTGGTCATCACGATGGGCCTTTCGTGACTCGATACACTTCGCTTTGGCGCAGATGCAGAACCTTCAACTCGGTGGACGAGTTTGGCAGAAGCTGAGCCCACTCATTCGGAGGAAGGGCTGTTCGAGCACTCTTGGCTGAAGGAGAAGGCTTCCTTTAGCATAGGAGCAACAGTTGGAGCTTTAGTCTCCTTGAAGACTTCGCGGATCTTGCGCATAGCCTTGGGGCTATGGGATCTGAAGGAGAGTAACTCCTCATACTTGGCTTGATTAAACTCGATGATCAGAGTTTCAATGGTCGTTCTAGCGAGCTTGATGTCGGATTGTGTCACCACTTCTTTCTTAGTGAAAAAGCTAGTCCCTGGCGGAGTCGCCATCTTTTGTTTGTTGGAAAATTTATAATAAAAAATGATGAAAGAATCGTATTTGATTTTATTCTCTCTAATTGCTTAGAAAAAGAATGTTTACAACTCTCTCAAACTTGATTACAATTTGGATTTCCTGATTACAAAAGTGAAGAAGATCGATGGAGATCCTCCCCTTTGTTTACTTCTGGATTCTTTACAGTGGTGATGGAGTGCATATCTCAAATACTCGTGTCGAGTTTGCTCTCCGTTGATAATCTGATGTTTTGCTTCACTGGAATGATATCTTCTCCTCACAATTTGATGCTGTGAAGAACTTGCAAAGCAAGTTTTAGAACTCTGAACGAGTTTAGAAGAACTTGCAGAGCAAGTTTGAAACTCTTAACGAGTTAGGAAACTCTGAGTGGGTTATAACTCTATGGAAGAGTTGATTGATTTAACCGAAATCACTTTGTAAGCCAAGTTTAATGAAAACTCCAAGAATAACTCCGAGGATCTGAAGATTACCGAGATCCTTCTTCTACCAAGAAGTCTTGTGCCGATCTCCAAGAGATAGACAAATATCTCTTTTTTTTCTGCCAAGCCGAAGAGTCCGATCTGTCAAAAAGCTAGCGATCAAAAAAGAGAGCCCTAAGATCTCTTCTTTGCTGCCAAGCTGAAGAGTATGAACTCAATTGAGTTTATCCATATTTATAGGGAGATTAAGGGGTGTAATTACCCCATTAATCCGCTCCTAAGTAGGGCGGAAATCCCTCCAATCGTAGGAAAAAACGGTTTCTGGAACCGTTCAGCTCGAGCTTGAACGAGTCAAACGCCAAAAATAGCGTTCTGGGCCCGAACTTTGCGTTTTAGACCTGAAACGTAGAGTTGGGCATTTCCAGTTAGCTCAAAACGCAGTGACCGCACCGCTTTTTGGATCTGGAACGCATAGTTGGGTTATGCGTTTTAGGCTAAAATGCAGCAATGAAGTCTGCGTTTGAACGTTGCAACGCAGGAGGTCCTCTGTGTTTTTATGTTGCAATGCAGGGAGGACCTCTGCGTTTTTGATCTGGGAACACGGCCACGAGCTCCGCGTCTAGACTTGAACGCTGGGGATGAACCCTACGTTTTGATATTATAACACATGGACGACCTCTGCGTTTTGATGTTACAACACATGGAGGACCTCTGTGTTTTGAGGTTGTAATGTAGAGAGGACCTCTGCGTTTTGAGTTTGCGATGCAGAGGTGAGCTCTGCATCTTGATTTGAAGAGACCGTCAATTTGTAGTCTCTTTTGCTAGAGCGTTACGAAGATCGTCACCTTGTAACCTTCGTCTTGGCTCCTTGAAAATATGAGAATTGTCAGATTGTCACTCCTAATGTTGATTATGAAGGCTGTTGATTAGAGATTTCATCAGTTATTGTAAATGTCATTAGATTATAACCTTCATCAATCTACGTGAAAGTCTTCAAATTGTAACATTCTGGAAATCGTCAGATTATAATTTCCATCATCGCATGGGGATAAACTATCTGTAGTAATTTTTAGACAGCCTACAGTCCACAACTAAGGCAGAGTATGTCGCAGTGACTGAATCGACCAAGGAGATGATTTGGTTAACCGGGTGCCTAGAAGAGTTGGGTCTGAAGCGGTGGAACATTGTTCTTTATTGTGATAGCCAGAGTACTATACACCTTACCAAGAACCTAGTATTTCATGCCAGACCGAAGTACATCGATTTATGTTACCACTTCATACGCTCGATGATTGAGGATGAGAAGTTACAGTTAGAAAAGATTTTGGAGAGCCAAAATCCTGCAGATATGTTGACTAAAGCAGTCACCATTCAGAAACTGTAGTTGTGCGTAACTTCAGTTAGCCTTCATGCATAAGAGATGAGGGCGGAGCCACAGGATGAGAAGATACTTGTTAAGAGAGCTTACTGATGGCGGTTTGGTCTTCAAGTAGGAGATTGTTGGAAACATGGTGTAGATCCAAACCTCAGCGAGCTTGAGCGACTTCAGGCGAGGTCCAGTAGATGGTGCAGGCGAGGTGACGAGCTTCTGTCTAGTCGACATAGGCGAGGGCGAGGCTCTGCAGGCGAAGTCGATGACTAGGGCTGGCGAGCTCGAGCGAAGGCCCTAAGGTGAGGTCGAATGTGCGTGGTGCAGGCGAGCTCGAAGACTTGTTGGCGAGCTCGTGACGTTACAGGTGAGGTCGAATCTTCTTGCAGGAAAGCTCGAGCAGGTGTCTTGCAGGCGAGCTCGAGCGGGACTCGCTCCAGGTAAGGTCGAGTCAATCTTCACAGGCGACCTCGAGGACAGCTCGTGACTGGTTGTCGTGAGCTGGCTAGGGTTTCCCTATAAAAGGGAAACCCAGATCAACCCCCTCCGTGACTTCTCTCTCTCCTCGCGATCTCCAGATCCAGCGGCGGTGCTTTTTCTCCCTCTCTCTGTTTCTCTTTCTCCTCCAGTGCTCAAGATTTGAGGGGAGGTTAAGAAGAGGGTGAAGTTGGAAATTAAGAAGGGGATTTAAGAGAGAGAGAGAGAGAGAGAGAGAGAGAGAGAGAGAGTTCTTATTCTGATTTATTTTGAGAAGAGATTTTACAGCTTGTAAAATCTCATGCTTTATATTAGAAGAACAGATAGTTTTTTCTGTTGCTTCTCTTTTGAGAGATCTTAAGTTTGAGATCTGCTCTTTTGCAAGCTTTGTAATATTCTTTGATATAAAAAATTTATTTGTGTGGCTCGAGGACGTAGGCAAGTTGCTGAACCTCGTTAAAACTCGGTGTTTTTCTTTTCTTGTAATATTTTAATTTGTTGTGATTTTTCTTTCCACTTCTTAACACAAGATCCAGTAGAGTAAATTCCGCAGATGGTTCATATTTGACAGGTGGTCGAGTAACTAAGGAGCAGTTGTACCAACAATTGGTAGCTTGAATTTCCCAACAGTTATAAAGTTGTAATTTTTCATCAATGTTATGTTAAACTAGAATAAGCCTTTTTATATGAACCATGGTTGTTTTTCAAATAACCACCATAAAATATGGTTGTTTTTAAAGGAGCCACAATAAAAAGTTTCAGTTTTCATAAAACCATCATGATAATATGAAACATTAGCAAAGTGTCATCAAGTCATAATTTTTCATCCATGTCCTATTAAATATAAGTATGAAATGATATAAAAATTCACCAATTTTGGAAAGAATAAACTTTGAATAGGATGAATGGATGAGTCTTTAGAGGAAAATATCTTTTTTGAGAGATTCTGCTATATTAGAGGGAAATAACATGTTTAATTGTAAGAAGAAAATATAATAAAAAATATGCAGGTCTCACCATAAAGCTACTAGAATCCTACTATCTTTTTTGTAATATGGAGGGAAATATGACTTGGTGACATTTTGTTAGTAGCGTGCATTATAATGATTGTTATGAAAATAAAAAATTTCATGGTGGTTCCCCATAAAACCACTACAATTTATGATGGTTTCGTATAACAAGATATAGTACTTAACGAAAGATGAATGTAAATTATGACTCGGTGGCTTATTGTTATTAGTACATATAATGGTATAATATAAAACACAAAACATTTATATGACTACATATATAAATTTACAAAGTTTCATACTCATTTTTGAAATACATTTGAGGGTTCTTCCAAATTGGATAATATTAATAATCCTAGTCTCATTTTTAAGAAAAAAAATTGAGAAAAACTGAACCACAAGTGGCTCACTTTCCCTTAGGCAAAAAAGTGACCTAATTTTCCTTAGGCCAAAAGTGGCCTCTAAAAAGGGTGTTTTTT
>BQKN01062727.1:0-11240 GCA_022839385.1 Asparagus kiusianus | reverse complement strand
TTAATCATGGCTATATGGTTTTAAGATCTCAAGTTTTAGATCTAACATAATCTACTTATTTTTTTCATTTACTCTAATAACCCTATGGCTACATATGCAAACCCCCTCTAACATTAAGCCCATTAATTGGTTAACTCATGAATCTCATTCTAATAAAATTATACTCTAGGGAATATTATCATATCGAGTAGAAATAATTTATATATTTTTCAAAAATTCTCTCAATTATAGTATTTAATCAAAATATCCAGGGCTCTGCTAAAAACATTCCTTAAAGACAAAAATAAATAGGTGGCTGACAAGCTACAATACTTTTTATTTGAAGAAATCAAAAGTAAAATCCACACATAAAAATGCGAAGGGTTACAATATTCCCTGTAAAAAAAAAAGAAAGGCCTAAAGAGTGTCTGAAAGCATCCTCAAAGGGCTTCCCTCAAAGAAATTGAGATCCAAGTAGTCACATTCATGGGACTTGACAATATCGGACAAACACTGGTGTTGCCCATTCTTGAAAGTAGCGACTGGCTCAAAAAAGCCCCTCTTCCCAGCGGAGATACCTGCAACTGATGGTCTCCTCATGCTAATGAGTTAATGTACTATACTCAGCCGAGGTCGATCCCATCGGAGCCATGGTGCTTAATTTGTGGCCTTAACATCAAAAGGTCCCGTGTCAATTTCCCTGACGATCTCAAACGCAAGGACGGCCATAGTTTCCTCTTCGTTCCTGGAAGATCGCCTACCTTAGCCTAAAGAAGCTGTCACTCATTAGTAAGGGCATCCACCCTATTAGAAGCAATTTTACATTCGTTAATTACCCATTTGAAATGGCCTTTAAGATTATGATACATCTCGGCCAAACCAATATTGAACTCATGATGAGTGGCTTCATAGCGAGAGTTTAGCTCGTTAAGTAGTAAGAATCCCATAATAAGTTGAAGCCCCTTTGCTCACCCTCAAGAGAACGGTATTGAAGGCTAGGGCCCAAATTGTTGGGTTAGATTCTAAAAGGGCGCATAGATGGGGGAAGGCGACGACAACCTTTTGAAGATCAACAGTAGAAAATTCTGAGGAAAATAGCTTGTATGGCCTCTTTAATTATCATCTTAGAAGGATAAAAAGGCAAGACTGGCTAGTTCCCTTTATCTGCTTGACCTTCTATCGACTCAATGGCCTTATGGGCATTAGGCTCGTCAACCTTCACCTTACCCATAGTAGGAGTAGAAGATAGAACCTAAGTCGTTTCTTCCGCACTCCAAATTTTAACAATATTATTTTGAATGAGAACAGACTTAATAGGATCCCCTAGGGAAGCTATTGGGGAATTATTGTTTGAGATAGCTGTCAAAATCATGGCCCCTTAGGGAGAGGTTTGTGAGTCATCTCCCTTGACCACGGACATTGAACTCTGTTGGATATCATATCCCCATGATATACTTTTGATGATAACAATTTATTCATAATGTCAATCACTATGTGTATGTACTAACATTTCAATATAGTTATCAACATGAACAAGTACAAGATGAGTTCAAGGCATCAAGAAGTAAAGAAGATGAAGAGCTTATGTATCAATGTAAATTTTTTACATTTTCTTTACTTAGAAACATTGTACAAGCCTTGATCACTCACACATACACACACATAGAGATTAGAACACATTAACACATGCTTAATGTGTTGGTTAACAATAGAAATCCCCTATGTTACCATTAGAGTATTTAGTTAATCATTGGGTCTAAAATATTTCATACATAACATTTTCACTCCTTAGTAGTCGACTAATTAGATTTGTAGTCAACTACTGAAGTCTAATATCAAAATACAAGTTTCTGTAAAATTACAGAGTAGTCGACTACTAAGGATTATAGTCGACTACTCAGCTTTGAATTTTGATTTACGGAACATTTGTTTTACAGAGTGGTCGACTACAACTGATTATAGTCGACTACTGAGCTTTGAATTTTAATTTCCAAAACTTCTGTTTTACATAGTAGTCGACTATAACAAATTATAGTCGACTATTCAGCTTCGACATTTGAATTCCAGACTTTCTGTTTTACAGAGTAGTCGACTAATGATCATATAGTCGACTACTAAGACAGTTTTCATGTTGAATTCAAATTAAAAATAGTTTATAGCCGTTTTGTCTACGTTTTGAGGGGTTGAAAACCTATCTTTTCAAGGCTATAAATAGGTTATATGTTTAGAATTTTGAGTCATGAATTTATATACATAAGATTCAAGTTTTGTGCATATTTCAAAAGAAAAATTTCCAGAATTTCACTAAGTGTTGAGAAAAATCATTTTCTGATTTTGCCTTTGATCCTCATTCAATATATAATCAAGATAGGCATTTTTTAGAGATTCAAAACATTCCTAGCCACTGCTACACATCACAATACTATCAAGGCTTATAGGAATCAAGTTGTATCAAGACAAGTGTTCTCTCAGGTGTGAGATGTGTAATCTCTTGGTGAAGAGATTGGATGCAATTTGCAGGTACTTGCAAATTGGTTAGGTTTGATATTTTGATTTTGTAAGTTTTTTAAAATCATAGTGGAAATCTCAAGTGAGATTTGCTTAGGGACTGGATGTACACATGGAAGGTGGAACCAGTATAAAATTTTGTGTTTGTGATTGTTATTTTCTGTGATTGTGCTATTTCTTTACAAATTATAATCTTCTTTGCATTAATTTTTAATAGAATACTATTCACCCCCTAGTGTTTTAGTGTGATTGGATCAGATCCTACAAACTTTTCTTCTCCTCTTGGTCAAAATAATGTGTGAGGTCAGGAGGGGAAACAACTTTGCCATGAAGTGTCAATTGCCTTCTCTTTCTTGGGTGGTTCCCCATAGGAGGGAGAGCAGTCATCAGGCTCAACAACATTACTGGGTCTAAGGCTAAAGCATTCTTCCGAACCTCAAACTATTCAAGTTTGTTCTCCTCATCTTGTAGTTTACATAAAAGATCTTAGCTGGTAATGTTGAATTTGTGTTGTGTGAGAAGTATATGTGTTGCAAGTGCACAACCGAGTTGTAGTATAGAGTGTCGAACCACAAGAGCTTTTTATGAAAAGGTGTTAAAAAAGAGTTTTGGATTTTTGGAATTGAAATTTTTCTTTTTAAAAGTTATTTCAAAAGAGCTTTTTATGAAAAGGTGTTTAAAAAGAGTTTTGGATTTTTGATAAAGAAAGAAAATAGAACTAGAAAGAGGGAAACGAGAGAGAATAGAAATACAAATAAGAAAAGAGAAAATAGAAAAAGAAAGAAAAAGAAAAACATGAGTAAAAGGGGAAGAAAATCGATCGAGGGGTAAAAGAACTAGAATTAAAATGCAAAATCTAAAAGAATTAGAAAAAGAAAGAAAATATAAAAACTATCAAACCTAGTGACTAAAAAAAGAGAAAGAATATAATTAAACTAGAAAATTAGGATATATTCTACTAGATAATTATTTATTATATCTAGAAATTACTCTCTTTCTTAATCATTTTTAGAATTAAAAAAGCATAACCTATCAATCTAACTAAAGAAAACATAGATTATCAATATACATTCTAAAAATAAAATTGAAATTTGTGTATAGATAATTAATTGAAATTAATAATCCCAGAATATTAATAACTATAGACTATCAATCCACTTAAGGAAAGTATAACTTAACAAATTAAAATATTCTATCAACTATTATTTTAAATGATTAATCTTTGCATAAATAATTAAGGCATAGAAGTACAAATCTAATTCTAATAAATGAGCTATACTAGTTTATTATTATCCTAATTATAATAATATTTTTAGCTACACATTTATTAAGTCCTAAATTATGAGCAAATAAAGAAAGCATGAATAAAAAGGCAAGGATAGAAACTTATTATTAAAAGTAAATGAAAGTAAGAAAATAAACTATCTTTCTAAGCATGAAAATAAATCTACTCCTAAATTAAGCAAGAAAAACAAATTAAGAAGAAAAATTACACAAGCTAATAAAGCATGAAGTAAATCTAAACTATTTCATAAATATACAATTGTAATTAAATAAGAAAGTTTAGAAACAAAAAACTCACATTGCAAGGGGTTGACACCTTGCGTAGACCAAAATATCTTCAAGTCCTCGTGAGAAAAAAAATTAAAAATTGAAATTTTCTAATTTTTATTAAAAAGTAAAGTTTTAGAATATGGACAAATTTTGAAAACAGACCCCTTTGCCAAAATATACTCAAAAAAGACCCGTTTTCACTTCATTTTCAAAAAACGACCTAGTTTTCCACTTTATTTTCAAAAAACAACATACTTTGTTGAAACTGGGTCGTTTTTTGTGAAAAATATTCCCAAACTTTACGGGAGTTGAACTCCCATGAAGTTTTTTTCATAAAAAAACTTCACGGGAGTTCAACTCCCGTGAAGTTTGTGAACATTTTTCACAAAAAACGACCCAGTTTCAGTCTCAGGGCTGAAACTGAGTCGTTTTTTGCAAATATTTTCAAACGGGTCTTTTTTTTGGGAATATTTTTGCAAAGGGGTCTGTTTGCAAAATTTGTCCTTTAAAATATTTGGAAGACCTTCTCAAAAGAGTAGCCCTTTTATTCTCTAAAAGAGGATTTATAAAATCTTTTATACTATTAACTCTCACTGTGGATCCTTATTTATAGATTACATAAACCAATATAAACTCTTAGATCAAAATTGCTTCCTAGGTAGCACAATTTCATCCTTTGATCTAATTTTCCCGTCTGTTGGCTGGGTATTGATACCTATATCAATAACAGTATTGATAGTAGTATCGATACTAGTATGGATACTAGTATAAACACCTAGTTGTCCACTATTGCGATCTTTGCTGAAATTTTCTTAGGCTCTATTGAGTTTCTCTTGGCTCCTCTGGGGATTCATTAGAGATTTTCTAGGCTTGAGATAATATTCATTTGAGATCTTATTTATTTCTTCATTTTTCCTACAAAACTGGATAAAAGCATAATGTTAATCATCTATTTGCATGAGATTTATTTGAAATATGGGTATGAAAATGTAGTAAAACGTGATAATGTAGTAAAACACGATAATCAGTCTGGGGTTAATTGCTACATCTATTGATCTTAATTTGGAAGTAGATCATAGGATGTCAAACTCATGACCGAAGCCAGCAAACCCTCTCCACCAAAGAAGGTATCTAGATCTTCATTCAAAGGCTTGACGTCAATGCACCTGAGCAAGGCCTCCACCAGTTGAGGTCGTGCCTCAGAAAGACGTTAGGCTACAAAAAATAACTTTGCTTTCTAATCCTTTGGGCACTTGGTAAGCTGTATGACTATAGGAAATTTTTTATTTTCTCAGAGATCTAAGTGGCTTTTAGGAAGCTTTACTTAGGTGGAAGAGAGTATAGAATATGTTAATCATGGGATTAACACTCAAGATTTCGTAGATAATATAAATACTAACAATTAAGGTCAACAATAATTAAAAAGGAGCAATGCTAATTTATAAAACAAATCAATCAAAAAGGGAATTAATGGGTACTTTAACCCGAATTACAAGTGATTAGTGCAAATAAGAAATTTGTCTTCATAATAATTGCATACTTGATATCCTCACCTAAGGAATACGAGTATGATAAAAGTTTAGAATGTCATAATATATTATGCATGTTCAAATTTTAGCAAAGGTTATGACTGGATGATATTCCCTGAATGACGACGTCATCAGAGACTCACATTGTGGCGAGATGAAGAACTAACATGAATAACCAGCAACCAGGACTTCATCTTAACCTTGGTGGAAGACTCTAAAAAAAACCTTAGGAAGAGCCTATGATGGAGGAAAGAAGAGATGGAGGGCAAAGAAAAAATATCAGTAATAACGAAGAAAAGTCAGTTGAGGAAAAGAATCCTAAATGGCAAAGGATTTCTAAAAAAAAAAGATGTCAACTTGGCAAGGTCCTACCTAACTAACTATGTTTTGCGGAGATGATCAAGAAACGACGTTGTACCTTAATGATGATGAGAATACTAGCCGAACATCCATGAAGTCCAAATTAAATGTGATTAGATGAATCGTAGCTGACATGTACTCAGCATGAATCTTATCTACTCCCAATATGAGTTCTCGTCGCAATTTGAGAGTAGGGGTATACGCATATGACCCATTGCAATTGGCTTAGCTAGAACAATTCATGAAGACGTGTTGACTCGATCAACTAGGTACTTACATTAACTCCTTAAAGTGTGGGACATTGGCAGTCAGCATACCATTCGGTCATGTCCTATGGACCTCACCTCTGAGATCGGGTATAACGATATGGGTTCATGACAACCTGTCTCGATAAGTCAGTTATTATGTCTTGTCCTAATCCGACCCGATTCCTAAGGTGGTTCACCTTAATTAAAGATGATTGATTTGAATTATATCTTATCCTCAACTTATCATGTGTGGAGATATCAATCAGATAACTGATAATTGAGGAAGAGTTATTGAGCAAGAAGACTTGATTGTATTCCTTCATGAACCATGAATATATACAAGTTATATTGTACAAATATAATATGGAATAATATAATTATCCCAGCATATTCTCCATCTTAATAAGGTATATAATCTCCTATACAAGGTATGAATATAATATACATATAGGAATAATACCCAACCATATATTCCTAAGCCCCCCCCCCCCCCCTCAAACTCACGGTGGATCAAACGCCGAGAGTTTGGAAAGTAGAAATTTGTGACGCTTGGAGGTGTGAGCTTTGGTGAAAAAATCAGTAAGCTGGAGCTCAGAAGAAACATATGATAGAGAGATCATCTTAGTCTTTAAAAAATGATGTCGTATGAAATGACAATCAATCTCAATGTGTTTTTTGTGCTCATGAAACAGTGGATTGGTAGCAATCATTATTGCACTTTGATTGTCGCAATAGAGAGGAGTCGGGGAGAGACAATCAATGCCCATGTCACGTAGAAGTTGTCGCAACCAAATGATCTCAGAGGTAGTATTAGACATAGCTCGATACTCTGCTTTAGCACTAGATTTTGAGATGACATATTGCTTCTTAGCTCACCATGATATTAGAGTATCACCAAGAAATACATAAAAACCAGTAATAGATCGATGATCGCTAATGTCACTATCCCAGTCTGAATTAGAGAAGGCACGAAGTTGTAGCTTTGATGTTGAGGAGAACAAAAGAGCTCTAGATAAAGTGCCACTATGATAGCGTAGAAAACAAAGTACACCAGCATAGTGAACTGAGGTAGGAGACTGAACAAATTGACTCACCACATGGACATCATATGCAATGTCTGGTCAAGAAATAGTAAGATACACAAAAGCACCAACAATTTCACGATACCGAGTGGGATTTTCCAAGGGTACTCTTGTACCAGGTGCTAGTTTTTGATGGAGCTGAAGAGGTGTATCAGCGATGATCATCAGTCAACTCAGCTCGAGCCAAAATATCATAGATGTATTTTTGTTGAGAAAGAAGATATCCTCATGGCCCATATGTAACTTCGAGTCCCATAAAATATCGAAGATGCCCTAGATCTTTCATCTCAAATTTTTGATATAGAGAAGTCTTCACAGTATTCAAAAATAAAGGATCACTGTCAGTAATGACCATATCATCAACATAAAGGAGAAGAATAGTGCATCCTTGACTAGAGGTATGAACAAACATCGCATGATCGGCCTCACTCTGAATAAAGCCCATATTAAGTACTGCAGAGCTGAATTTCTCAAACCAAGCTCGAGGAGTTTGCTTTAGGCCATATAATGCATGGCGAAGATGATAAACTTGCCCTGACAAATGAGGAAGAACCGGAGGAGGTTGCATATAAACTTCTTCGTGAAGATCACCATGAAGAAAGGCGTTTTTCACATCAAGCTGATAGAGAGGCCATCATTAAGTGATCACCATGAAGTTTAACAGATTTTTAACTAACTGCTAAAACTTCACGAGAGTTCAACTCCCGTGAAGTTTTATTGCTTAAAACAAACTTCACAGGAGTTCAACTCCCGTGAAGTTTGTTACACTGCAAAAACTCCACGGGGGTTCAACTCCCATGGAATTTTAGTCAAATTTTCCAGAGAATCGCTCTCTGAAAAATTAACACTGTAACTCCACAGGAGTTGAACTCCTGTGGAGTTTGGCCACACCTATATAAGGCGCAAACCCATGAACTCATTCCCAAACCGCATCGACTCCTTCCCTACCCTAAACCCTAGACCCTCTCTCCTACATCCCCCCCATCACCGCCCCCCGCCCCCCCCCCCCCGGGGCCCCCGCGGCCCCAGTCCCCACTGTCACTACCGCCCCTAGTCTCCACCGTCGGAGTTGATCACTCTCGTCGCCGTTGTTGTTGGAGTTCACCGGAAATTAGGGCATCGACAAATTGAAGGTAAAATCTTAAAAAAAATTCTCCTAATTTCTTCTATATTCTCATTATTTCATGGTGACTACATGTACAAAAAATTAGATTTTAGAAATTAATTGTGAATTATTTATGATTTTTGTGAAAAATTTTAAATAATTTTGTGGATTTAGAGGGGAAATTATCAAAAATATAAAAGTTAGTGTTACTACATATGTTTTACATCGATATATGAATTCGGTTAAAATTATGGATGACTAAAATTGATATAGGACTTAATGGTAAGTAACATTTTTTAAAGTTTTTTTGTGTAATATTGATTTTAAAAATTTTACTCTTAAGTGGTAATGATGAATGATCGAATCGTAATTCTTTTTTTATATGATGGGAAGATTAACTATCTCAAAAATAATATGCCCGTTTATAAAGGAGGTATGAGGAGATCGTTGTTTATAACAAAATCATCTACTTTTGATGAATTGGTTAATAAATTACACAAACTTACATTAACCAACTCACATGAGTATCACCTCAATGTTATTTTCAATTATTCTCTTGTGGAGAACAGAACAAGTGGCATTCAAATATCAAGTGACTATGATATAGGTTTCATTGCAGTGTTACACGACGAGAAGCGTTCGGTCGAATTGTTTATTAAAAAACATCAGAGGAATTTGTGCAAATCGTTGAATCATGACGGAATGTGCTCCCGCATATTAGAGGACCTTGAAGTTGACTCTGTCGGCTTTTTATCTCCATAATAAGATGAAGGTTGGACACAATCACAATACATGAGTGGTCCTTCGTTTGTAGGCACTTCAAATACTTTTGATACTAACACGGCCCATCAAGAAGATAATGCAAGTGTCGAATCCAAGAATGATGATAAAGAGGATGATTTACAAATTAATAGCATGACGTTGATAGATCGTGATGAAGGGGACAACCAACACATTGACGGATATTATACTAATAATGAGTATGTCGTCTTAGAGGATATGCCGCCATGCCGCTCGATGAACTTTAAGGAGAAGAATGGATTGATAACTCCATGATGGAAAGTGTTCCTATTGGCACTAATAACGGTGATGATACACAGGGCAAGGACTTCTCATTCATGAAGGGGGATCTTTTTGAAAGTAAGGAAAAACTGATCCATGTGCTTTGCTCGTATGCTATTGCAAAAAATGTTAAGTTTAGGCCAACAAAAAATAACATAACAAGCTATAATGTGGTTTGTTTTTATCGCAAAGATGGCAAAGATGAAGATAATGGTAGACACCACGACGGCAGTGCGAAATATCATTGGAAGCTTAATTCACGCTCGGGTGTAAGAGTAGGCGGGCATTTGAAATCACAGCATACAACAGACTCCATACATGTAGCAATCCTCGATTAGAGATGAATAACAAGCATGTGTCCTCTTCTTTTATATATCGATTGATTTTATCGCATTTAAGGGTGGATCTTGATCTAAGGTCGAAAGATATTCGTCTTTTAGTGCATAAAGCGACAAAATTGTATGCATCATACAATAAGTGTTGGAATGCTAAGACGAAGGTGATGATAAAAATATTGAAGGATTGGGACAAATCTTATGAGATCTTACCATATTATCTTGAAGCACTCAAAAGAGAAAATCACGGGACTGTCTTTGAAGTATCATTAGACCCCGTTGATGGCAGAGAATGACGGTTCACAGGTGCATTTTGGGCATTTGGGCCTTGTATTAAGGGGCTTAAATATTGTCATCCTCTTCTTAGCATTAATGACACCCACTTATATGGTAAGTACAAAGGCGTTTTGGTTGCAACCAGAGTTGACGCGGATGGCGGGTTGTTTCCTTTGGCGTTTGTAGTGGTTGATGTTGAAAACACAAAGAATTTGGCATGATTTTTTGCATGCATTAGATATCATATCCCTAGTGTGGGGGCACGGTCGATTACATTCATATCTGATAGGATGAAAGGAATTCCATGAGCACTCCAACGACATTTCTCGTCACCACATGCACATCGTTATTGCCTGCGACATATTAGGGACAACTTCAAGAAGAAGTATGAAAACGATCAAGTTCAAGATCTTCTTTAGCAAGCTGGCTGTGCAACAGAAAAATTAGTTTATGATCAAATACGAGAGAGGATTAAGTTTATTTCACAAGCTGCACATGATTGGATCGAAACTAATTAGAGACCACACAAAGTTGATAAGTGGGCTTTATGTGAAGATAGCGGGAAACGGTTCTTTATGATTAACGAACGCTTCTGAGAGTGTAATGATTGTAAAATTTAATACTAGTGAAAATAATTTTTTAGTATTTTAAAATATTTAATTATAATTTTTAGAAGAGTATTTGTATTTTTCTCGGCCTTCTAGAATTTTTTATGATTTAAAAGTCCAAATTTTATATTTATTTAAATGATTTTAATATTTATAAATTTATTTTGTATGGTAAAAATTTTTGGAATTAATTTGTTGTGTTATCGGTACTATTACGTATTATTTTAAATAATACTTTGTATTATTGTTACTATTACGTATTATTCGTGTATTATGATTTACGTATTATTGTATTATTTGTTGTATTATTTCTACTATTGCATATTATCTTTAGCACAACTGGTATGTTTTATCGTGTAGATAATTATTCCATAATTATTTGATTTTTAAAATTAGTAATTATATGTTTTATTAATTATTCTTGTTTAATTGTATAATTTATAGTATTATTTCTTCAGTTACATATCAGTGATTGTGTTAATACAACTGGTATGTTTTTTGTAGAAAATTATTCCGTTATTAGTTTAATTTTTAATTACCCGTAATTATTATTTTTAATTATTTTTGTTTAAATACCAAACCATAACTAATATT
>BQKN01062725.1:0-13661 GCA_022839385.1 Asparagus kiusianus | reverse complement strand
GTTTGTGAAAACTCCATGTTTTTGAAAAGTGTTCAGAAAATCTGTTTTTCGTGAACATGAAAATTGACATAAGGCTTGTAAATACGTATATATATATCATGCATATATTATATGTATATAAAGAGCTGTAAACATGAGATAAAAGATATTATAACGACATTTGATGACAAAATCATTTATATATTGGAAAACATCAAAAATCGTGTTAAGTGTACATATATTGAGCTTAAGTATAAACATACAATATATGTAAGTAAACTAAACTAATACCTAGGTAAATCCACACATATGAACTTGAATCTTTAACGCTTGATAGACGTGTGTTGAATTACCTGTAAAGATAAACACAAAGACTAGAGAATAGATTAGATATAAATTGTTTGACAAATCATCATCAAAACTATAGGGTCAACAATCTCCCCCTTTTTGATGATGGCAAACAATTTATACATGAATATGAATTATAAACTGATAAACCACATATAAGCCAAACATGAATAAATAACCATATATGATAACCATATATAAAAATGAATAAATATATAAACCATATGTGGATTTTTCTCCCCCTTTGACGACATCAAAAAGGGAAAAATAAAAAATAGGAGCAACGCTCCCCCTGCATATAAGCACAGATAAAAAACCAAGTGTATGCCAAAAATTCCCCCTGCCAAATTGAATAAATGACATCTAAAGAACATATATAGGAGCTTAACAATAATTGTTCATCCAAAGGCAACCATAACAATATATAAACCAAAAAACTCATCATTAGCAACATATTTTCCACAAACAAAGCATGAAAATTGTTTCCACCATGCATAGTTCATAGAAAAGATAAACTAACACAATAAATCACAAAATATTACTTAAGCATCAGAAACTACATAGTTTTTCCACAGATATATTTTGTTCCACAAGACTGCAAACCATACATAAAAAGTCACATAGTTCCACACAAATATAGAGTTATTACACTCAAACATAAATATCAAGTTCTACAACTCAGAATGGAAACATCACCATAAGCATAGAAATCAATAAAAACTCCAATAAGCAGCAAAATCAATCATTACCGTCACCATCACCATCATCACCAGAAGCAGGGCCAGAGCCAGATCCATCATCAGAATCAGATCCATCAGTAGAGCCCTCCTCAGAGCCAGACTCAGAACTGGAAGAAGGATCCGGGATCCCAAGAAACTGGCGCTGATAGGATAGAATAGTCCTAACGTCCCTCTGAATAGATGAGACTTGCTTCTGAACACTTGAGAACTGAGTCTCTAGACGATCCAGACGGTCACAAATATCAGAAGAGGAGGAGGTGGAAGCTCTAGATCAAGAAGATGATGGCGCAATGGGATCAGATAGGGAGGCTGAAAGTTGCATACGAGAGAGAGAGACCCTATCAAAGAAATCTTTCTTGGGTTCAACTTTGGGTTCCTGAGAGAGATCAACATCGAAGTGTTGAAGGATAAGGGTGATGAAGGAGCCAAAGGGTAGAAATTTGACATGCTTCGATGCCAAGTTTTTGAGAAAAACGTTTGCCCAATCTACTTATATTTTGGCAAAAATACCATATACAGCATTGATCTTGTCAGAAACAAACTGATCAAAACTACCGGTCTTAGGAATCAGATTTTGAGCAATGATTCTGGCAATAAGTTTGGCATTGGGATTAAGAGAATTATTATTCATAGG
Organism: Asparagus kiusianus; assembly: GCA_022839385.1. NCBI lineage: Eukaryota > Viridiplantae > Streptophyta > Magnoliopsida > Asparagales > Asparagaceae > Asparagus > Asparagus kiusianus. Next base: position 11,960 of record BQKN01062725.1, on the reverse strand, counting down.
ATAAGTGCAACCGGGTTTGAACAAGAGGTGGTTTACAGCTGAATCATCAAGCTCAATAGACATAAGGTCAATATCACCTGTTGGGATTTTAAGAATCCCCGCAAGTTCGTTGGCAGAAAAAGATATTACAATATTTTTAACAGATGTAGTAATGGTCTGAAGACCATCAGCAGAGGATGACACAGATAGGTTGGCATAAAACAGATAAACTAGAAAAGTATAATAAGGAACTTTATGTTCCTCATTTAATAGCCTAGCCAACCCAACATTATGAAGAATCGAATGAGTGTCATACATGGCTAATTGATTAAATTTGATATATCTGGTTGGAATAATTTTCAGTTTGCATAACTCCCTATATTTCTTAACTAGGGATTTAAACAAAAGAAAATCTTCATAATGAGAAGCTTTGATAGAGGAGGAACTAGATTCAGGTTTTGATCTCTTTTTGGGAGGCATGGTAGATTAGGGTTTTGAATGAAATATAACAGAATATTGAAAACCCTGGAAATGTAAATAGAGCACAGTAAGTATAAGTGATCAAACCCTAAAACAAAAACAAGACTTAAGAACTTAAAGAGATGATAGAAGAATGCACCCAGCACAATAAAAGATCTGAAGGAGAAGAATAGAGCTTCGGTCGACCGGAGATGGTGGCAGTAGACTGCGAGAACAGGGCTGGGAGATCAAATTTGATGAGAGAATTGGGAACGAATGAAAGAGGAAGGAAGGGGATCGGGTTCTTTAGAGGAAAAACCAATGGTCCAGATGCGTTCAAGCTAATGATCGATGGTGGAGAATAAATCGGGTTTTGAAACAGTTATAAATAAAAAACCGAAACCCGATAAGAATAAAAATTCGAAGCTGGAAAATCTCTGACGGTCGACCGATGCGGTCGACCGAAACAACTTACAGAAACTTCGTCGGTCGACCGGGTCGGTCGACCGCGAGAAGATAAAGAGCACAGACAATGTAAAAATTGGATTTTGAGAAATTTTTTAATTTAGACCTTTAAGAAATTTGTTTAATAATATACCAAATGTTTTATCAAATATATATAAATGTTTTACATCATACAAAAAATTTATTTTAGCGAAAAAAAATTTATATTCAAAAACCAAAAGAAAAAAAAACGAACAAAACAAAAAAAAGATATAAGAATCATTTTGGTACCCAAATCATTTTGGTACCACTAAACTTTGAGACATGACCCCTATCATTTAAATCCAAGGCCCTAGGGTTATGAACCCGCTTGGGCATGTTTTGTGCACCGATACGATCAAAGCAAAAATTGTAAACATGACCCATACGATTGTAATTTGTGCAATGTAGATGTTTGAATGGTTTACGTTGACCGAAATGAAATGCACGTGGTTTATTTGCAAAAAAAGATTTTTCTTTGTAATTATTTTGCAAACGAGAATTTCTTTTCAAATCGAAACAAAACATGGCCAAATGACCAAAGCGACCACAATAATCACATTTATACACATGAGCATGTCTATGATTTACACTATGTGTGTGTACTGTTGGCCTTCTTGTTTTGATGATGTTTAACAAACAATTTACCACTAATGTTGTTTGTCTAGTATTTATGTTTTCTTATTTATTATAGACAAACAACGTTGTTGGAGGATGGATGGATTGCGCTTCAACGATCATATCCAAAGGAGGTTGGCGGAATGTCGGTGAAGCCTATACAATTCAAGTTAAAGATCAAGTTCAAGCTTCATCCGTACGTGTACCAAGTTGAGCTACAATGAAGATCAAGATTGCTTGGGTAATATAGTTTATAGGTTTTATATTATGTGTGTTAGATACTCTAAGCTCAATATAATATACACACACATTTTATTGGTTTCTTCGTATATATATATATATATAGTTATATATATATACACAAGTTTTGGTTTTTATGCATATATATAGTTTCATATATATACATACATAGTTTTTTGAGTTTTCATGTTTATAAATATGAAATCACATGTTTCATATTTACTATTGTGTTTTGGTATTTATTGCATAGAATATGCAATTTTATGAAAATATTGTATTCTTAATTTTTGGACTTAATAATAATCATATACATACTTTATTAAGTCTATATAATCATTGTGCAAAGTTTCAAAACATGGTTTAGCCAAAATGTTAAAATTCACACGTTTATATTTTCGTGTTTTGAACCATTTTGCAAAATGATGATTTTTTACAAATGGGAAATGCAATTTGGAAAATTCTTTTTGTAACATGTTCGTTTTCATGTTTATATACATTTCCCAAAGTTTCATAATTTTTGGACTTCATTTGTTATTTTTAACAAATTTCCAAAAGTCAAAAAATCAGCTTTCAAAATCAAATTCTGCTGTGTCAGTATTCGGTCGACCGAACCGGTCGACCGCTCGTTTTGTTTTCTTGTCAGTATGCGATAGAGAGTCTGTCGGTCGACCGGCCCGGTCGACCGAAAGCTCCATCGGTCGACCGACGAGATTTCCGGTCGACCGACCAGATGACCGTTGCCTTCTAACGGCTCTTTTCTGAGGCGATTTTCTGGGGGCTTTTCTGTCATTTGTTTTGTGGTTTTTGGCTGAGATTCTTAGAGGATATAAATACCCCATTGCTGATCTCTTTTGATGAGACAACCAAGAGAATTGTTTAATCAAGTTTAAGGGTGTTTTGTGTTTGTTTAAAAGAGTGTTTAAGAGTTTGGTTTGTGAAGATAATTTTACAAGGGCTTGAGGAGATAATCTTTGGTGTTTGGGCTTCAAATCATCTCTCTCTCTCACTCTTGTCATTTATTGGAGAAGTTTTCTAAACTCAATCTAGCTTTACATTTTATTGTTTGATTATCATTTTATTAAGCTAGTGTTTATATTGAGTTTAGTTGATTTTATTTATCTCTTTGTACACACACAACCATTGAGCTTATTGTATTTACATTCATAGTATAATTGGGTTGTGGGATTGTGTAACTTAGAGAGTGAGCTTATAATTCGTTCTCATTCATTGTAGAGAACAAACACTTTGTATTGAGCCTAATTGTGAGGATTCACTTGTAATACACTTGTACACCGATAGAAGTGTGTGGTGAGAGACGGGGTCGAATCCAAGAGGAGTGGCGTCGGTTGACGTGCCTAGGGAGAGGTTGTAACCGAGCACTTGAGGAGGAGGACACGGGCTAGGACCAACACTTAGTGTGTGAGGTATGATTGTATAGTGGTTGTATTGTGAGGTGTAAACGTTGTTCGGGTGAACGTAGAAAACCCGGTTGTGATAGTGGAGATCTCCTCGAGGTGAGGAGCGGGGACGTAGGTCGTGGGGACCGAACCTCGTAAACATATCGTTTTGTTTGTGATTGCATTGGCGTACTTTTACATTCGTGCTTATTATTCATATTGCCTTTGTCAATTGCTCATTGTTGTTTTTCCCTCTATCTAGTTTATGATTAATTCACCATTGCGTTATTTTTATATCCTTACATATATCATATTGTATTTCTATCATATAGGATATATCACCTTGTGTATATTGCATATTCTTGTACATAACACTTTGTATATCTATCTTGCAAGAATATATTTGTTAAGTAATTTTAATTGGCATTTAATCGGATTAGATTAGCATAAGACCCTAATCACCCCCCCCCCCCTCTAGGGTCTAACATGTACATGTGTATGTGATGAAGAAGCTTGATGAGATGCACAATCATTAATAGGCTTGTCAATTTTTGGTGCATTATGACAAAATTAAGCTAAATGGCCTTTAAGACCGCAAATAGAACATTTATGGATTTTGTCATACATATATGCATAGTGAATAGGTTTCTTAGAAGAATTAACATTGAACTTTGCACATAAGTCCATAAGCTTTTTATTATTAGCAATACAAGTGTTTAGTATTGAATCTAAGGTAGATATTTGTTTTCTCATTTGATTCAACTCATCATTGTGCATACAAGAATTACTACTAGAAGTAGGATAAACAAGATTACTCATCATAGATTTCAACTTATCTACTTCTAAAATAGCATCATGTTTTTCATGAAGCAAACTAGTATTTTTAATTTTCAAATTTTTATTGCATTCTTTAAGAATTATATTTTCATTTGCAATAAAATTAAACTTAGTGGCTAGTGTTTCATGAGTGGATTTCATATTAACATACTTACTCTTTACATCAATATAGCAATTGTGTAACTTTTCAAACTCAAGAGCAAGTTCATCAAAAGTAATAATATCACCGTTATCGCATACCTCACTGGGGTTATCACCTAGTGGAATTGTACATGGAGATGATGCTTCTTTAGAACTTAAAGCGGAATTCTCCAATGCTTGTTGAATAGCCTCCAAGTCTCCGTCGTGTGCTTCAATAAATTTCCATAATGCGTAAGCACTATCAAAATTAGCAAATTTGTTAGAAAAAGAAGAGTGAAAAACATTAATCAAATATTCTAACAAAAACTTTTTCATATTAAACAATCTTTTATCATTCTCACACCATTTGGATTTTTCCGAAATGGGAACAACATAGGTGTCCTCAATAATTTTCCATAAATCGAATTATTTAGATTGAACAAAAAGTTTGAATCTAACACGCCATTGAGCATAGGAAAAATATCCAAACGAGGAGCAATATTAATAGCATATCCTAAACTAGATGAATCATACATATCCATAAAGATAATATGCAAGAAGCAAAATGCAATCAAAATTAGATTAGCACAAATACAATAACTTGGATCTTTAACTCAAGGCGATTAGACCTTAAATCAAAGAGCACCAAGCTCTGATACCAATTGTTAGACCATAGAGGGGGGTGATTAGGGTCTTATGCTAATCTAATCCCAATTAATCGCCAATTAAAATTATATTGATCAATATGTTCTTGCAAGAGATAGATATGAATAAGAACAATAGGAATATGCACAAATAAAATATGAGTCAAACAAAACACAAACACACGATATGTTTACGAGGTTCGGTCACCACGACCTACGTCCCCGCTCCTCACCTCGAGGAGATATGCACTATCACAATCCGGTTTGGAAGTCGGAACTTCTACACACTCGGTTTACAAGTTCACCGAAAACTCTCACACAACAAACACTGTGCAATCACACTTTACACACTAAGTATGGGAACCTAGCCCGTGTCCTCCTCCTCAAGTGCTCGATTACAACCTCTCCCTAGGTTCGTCAACCGACGCCACTCCTATTGGATTCGACCCCGTCTCTCGCCTCACACTTCTCTCGGTGTACAAGTGTATTACAAGTGATTCTCACAAATAAAAGTTAAATACAATGATTTATTCTCAAATAACAAGTGAGAACACAATGAAGCTCACACTCACTAAATCACACCCCACAACCCACACTATATGGTATGAAAAATATTAAGCTCAATAAGTGTGTGTGATAACAGTGAATGAAACACAATAAATATAGCTAACTGAGATGAAAATTAAATAACAAGCTATATAAGAGTTTAGAAAACTTCTCAAACAAGAAGAACAGTAGATGATGATCCTAATAGGATTTGAAAGCCACTTCTTGTTGTAGAAAAACTTCTCTTGAAAACAAATTAATGAAATCAACTTTAAACAGCTCTTAAACACACTTAGGGTTTTGTTAAACACAAAACTTGGATTTCTTAGTTGTTTTGAAGGAGAGCAGCAATGGGGTATATATAGCACCCCAATACAACAGCAAAAACATAAGTAAAAGACCAAAAAACCAATTTGAAAACAGCTGTAAAAACTAGCCGTTGGAAGTGAACTGACAGTTCAGCGGTCGACAGGTGCGGTCGACCGCGAAGCTCAAAAAGCCAAAAATTTGAAAATATAAAGATGGCGGTCGACCGCGGCGGTCGACCGAGAAACTCTCTAGATGTTTTCACGGTCGACCATCACGGTTGACCGCGAGCACAAAAAAAGTAAGCCCAGAAAAATTTCAACTTGCGGTCGACCGCACCGGTCGACCGAATTCTGATATATTGCATATTGACAGGTTTTAGGGCTGTTTTGAAAATTCATTAAAAATATCAAATCAAATCCAAAAATAGTAAAACTTTGGAGAAAGTTTCTAAATGATAAAATAAACATGTTTGAAAAGGAATTTTTGGAAAATCAATTTTCGTTTGTGAAAACTCCATGTTTTTGAAAAGTGTTCAGAAAATCTGTTTTTCGTGAACATGAAAATTGACATAAGGCTTGTAAATACGTATATATATATCATGCATATATTATATGTATATAAAGAGCTGTAAACATGAGATAAAAGATATTATAACGACATTTGATGACAAAATCATTTATATATTGGAAAACATCAAAAATCGTGTTAAGTGTACATATATTGAGCTTAAGTATAAACATACAATATATGTAAGTAAACTAAACTAATACCTAGGTAAATCCACACATATGAACTTGAATCTTTAACGCTTGATAGACGTGTGTTGAATTACCTGTAAAGATAAACACAAAGACTAGAGAATAGATTAGATATAAATTGTTTGACAAATCATCATCAAAACTATAGGGTCAACAATCTCCCCCTTTTTGATGATGGCAAACAATTTATACATGAATATGAATTATAAACTGATAAACCACATATAAGCCAAACATGAATAAATAACCATATATGATAACCATATATAAAAATGAATAAATATATAAACCATATGTGGATTTTTCTCCCCCTTTGACGACATCAAAAAGGGAAAAATAAAAAATAGGAGCAACGCTCCCCCTGCATATAAGCACAGATAAAAAACCAAGTGTATGCCAAAAATTCCCCCTGCCAAATTGAATAAATGACATCTAAAGAACATATATAGGAGCTTAACAATAATTGTTCATCCAAAGGCAACCATAACAATATATAAACCAAAAAACTCATCATTAGCAACATATTTTCCACAAACAAAGCATGAAAATTGTTTCCACCATGCATAGTTCATAGAAAAGATAAACTAACACAATAAATCACAAAATATTACTTAAGCATCAGAAACTACATAGTTTTTCCACAGATATATTTTGTTCCACAAGACTGCAAACCATACATAAAAAGTCACATAGTTCCACACAAATATAGAGTTATTACACTCAAACATAAATATCAAGTTCTACAACTCAGAATGGAAACATCACCATAAGCATAGAAATCAATAAAAACTCCAATAAGCAGCAAAATCAATCATTACCGTCACCATCACCATCATCACCAGAAGCAGGGCCAGAGCCAGATCCATCATCAGAATCAGATCCATCAGTAGAGCCCTCCTCAGAGCCAGACTCAGAACTGGAAGAAGGATCCGGGATCCCAAGAAACTGGCGCTGATAGGATAGAATAGTCCTAACGTCCCTCTGAATAGATGAGACTTGCTTCTGAACACTTGAGAACTGAGTCTCTAGACGATCCAGACGGTCACAAATATCAGAAGAGGAGGAGGTGGAAGCTCTAGATCAAGAAGATGATGGCGCAATGGGATCAGATAGGGAGGCTGAAAGTTGCATACGAGAGAGAGAGACCCTATCAAAGAAATCTTTCTTGGGTTCAACTTTGGGTTCCTGAGAGAGATCAACATCGAAGTGTTGAAGGATAAGGGTGATGAAGGAGCCAAAGGGTAGAAATTTGACATGCTTCGATGCCAAGTTTTTGAGAAAAACGTTTGCCCAATCTACTTATATTTTGGCAAAAATACCATATACAGCATTGATCTTGTCAGAAACAAACTGATCAAAACTACCGGTCTTAGGAATCAGATTTTGAGCAATGATTCTGGCAATAAGTTTGGCATTGGGATTAAGAGAATTATTATTCATAGGATAAGTGCAACCGGGTTTGAACAAGAGGTGGTTTACAGCTGAATCATCAAGCTCAATAGACATAAGGTCAATATCACCTGTTGGGATTTTAAGAATCCCCGCAAGTTCGTTGGCAGAAAAAGATATTACAATATTTTTAACAGATGTAGTAATGGTCTGAAGACCATCAGCAGAGGATGACACAGATAGGTTGGCATAAAACAGATAAACTAGAAAAGTATAATAAGGAACTTTATGTTCCTCATTTAATAGCCTAGCCAACCCAACATTATGAAGAATCGAATGAGTGTCATACATGGCTAATTGATTAAATTTGATATATCTGGTTGGAATAATTTTCAGTTTGCATAACTCCCTATATTTCTTAACTAGGGATTTAAACAAAAGAAAATCTTCATAATGAGAAGCTTTGATAGAGGAGGAACTAGATTCAGGTTTTGATCTCTTTTTGGGAGGCATGGTAGATTAGGGTTTTGAATGAAATATAACAGAATATTGAAAACCCTGGAAATGTAAATAGAGCACAGTAAGTATAAGTGATCAAACCCTAAAACAAAAACAAGACTTAAGAACTTAAAGAGATGATAGAAGAATGCACCCAGCACAATAAAAGATCTGAAGGAGAAGAATAGAGCTTCGGTCGACCGGAGATGGTGGCAGTAGACTGCGAGAACAGGGCTGGGAGATCAAATTTGATGAGAGAATTGGGAACGAATGAAAGAGGAAGGAAGGGGATCGGGTTCTTTAGAGGAAAAACCAATGGTCCAGATGCGTTCAAGCTAATGATCGATGGTGGAGAATAAATCGGGTTTTGAAACAGTTATAAATAAAAAACCGAAACCCGATAAGAATAAAAATTCGAAGCTGGAAAATCTCTGACGGTCGACCGATGCGGTCGACCGAAACAACTTACAGAAACTTCGTCGGTCGACCGGGTCGGTCGACCGCGAGAAGATAAAGAGCACAGACAATGTAAAAATTGGATTTTGAGAAATTTTTTAATTTAGACCTTTAAGAAATTTGTTTAATAATATACCAAATGTTTTATCAAATATATATAAATGTTTTACATCATACAAAAAATTTATTTTAGCGAAAAAAAATTTATATTCAAAAACCAAAAGAAAAAAAAACGAACAAAACAAAAAAAAGATATAAGAATCATTTTGGTACCCAAATCATTTTGGTACCACTAAACTTTGAGACATGACCCCTATCATTTAAATCCAAGGCCCTAGGGTTATGAACCCGCTTGGGCATGTTTTGTGCACCGATACGATCAAAGCAAAAATTGTAAACATGACCCATACGATTGTAATTTGTGCAATGTAGATGTTTGAATGGTTTACGTTGACCGAAATGAAATGCACGTGGTTTATTTGCAAAAAAAGATTTTTCTTTGTAATTATTTTGCAAACGAGAATTTCTTTTCAAATCGAAACAAAACATGGCCAAATGACCAAAGCGACCACAATAATCACATTTATACACATGAGCATGTCTATGATTTACACTATGTGTGTGTACTGTTGGCCTTCTTGTTTTGATGATGTTTAACAAACAATTTACCACTAATGTTGTTTGTCTAGTATTTATGTTTTCTTATTTATTATAGACAAACAACGTTGTTGGAGGATGGATGGATTGCGCTTCAACGATCATATCCAAAGGAGGTTGGCGGAATGTCGGTGAAGCCTATACAATTCAAGTTAAAGATCAAGTTCAAGCTTCATCCGTACGTGTACCAAGTTGAGCTACAATGAAGATCAAGATTGCTTGGGTAATATAGTTTATAGGTTTTATATTATGTGTGTTAGATACTCTAAGCTCAATATAATATACACACACATTTTATTGGTTTCTTCGTATATATATATATATATAGTTATATATATATACACAAGTTTTGGTTTTTATGCATATATATAGTTTCATATATATACATACATAGTTTTTTGAGTTTTCATGTTTATAAATATGAAATCACATGTTTCATATTTACTATTGTGTTTTGGTATTTATTGCATAGAATATGCAATTTTATGAAAATATTGTATTCTTAATTTTTGGACTTAATAATAATCATATACATACTTTATTAAGTCTATATAATCATTGTGCAAAGTTTCAAAACATGGTTTAGCCAAAATGTTAAAATTCACACGTTTATATTTTCGTGTTTTGAACCATTTTGCAAAATGATGATTTTTTACAAATGGGAAATGCAATTTGGAAAATTCTTTTTGTAACATGTTCGTTTTCATGTTTATATACATTTCCCAAAGTTTCATAATTTTTGGACTTCATTTGTTATTTTTAACAAATTTCCAAAAGTCAAAAAATCAGCTTTCAAAATCAAATTCTGCTGTGTCAGTATTCGGTCGACCGAACCGGTCGACCGCTCGTTTTGTTTTCTTGTCAGTATGCGATAGAGAGTCTGTCGGTCGACCGGCCCGGTCGACCGAAAGCTCCATCGGTCGACCGACGAGATTTCCGGTCGACCGACCAGATGACCGTTGCCTTCTAACGGCTCTTTTCTGAGGCGATTTTCTGGGGGCTTTTCTGTCATTTGTTTTGTGGTTTTTGGCTGAGATTCTTAGAGGATATAAATACCCCATTGCTGATCTCTTTTGATGAGACAACCAAGAGAATTGTTTAATCAAGTTTAAGGGTGTTTTGTGTTTGTTTAAAAGAGTGTTTAAGAGTTTGGTTTGTGAAGATAATTTTACAAGGGCTTGAGGAGATAATCTTTGGTGTTTGGGCTTCAAATCATCTCTCTCTCTCACTCTTGTCATTTATTGGAGAAGTTTTCTAAACTCAATCTAGCTTTACATTTTATTGTTTGATTATCATTTTATTAAGCTAGTGTTTATATTGAGTTTAGTTGATTTTATTTATCTCTTTGTACACACACAACCATTGAGCTTATTGTATTTACATTCATAGTATAATTGGGTTGTGGGATTGTGTAACTTAGAGAGTGAGCTTATAATTCGTTCTCATTCATTGTAGAGAACAAACACTTTGTATTGAGCCTAATTGTGAGGATTCACTTGTAATACACTTGTACACCGATAGAAGTGTGTGGTGAGAGACGGGGTCGAATCCAAGAGGAGTGGCGTCGGTTGACGTGCCTAGGGAGAGGTTGTAACCGAGCACTTGAGGAGGAGGACACGGGCTAGGACCAACACTTAGTGTGTGAGGTATGATTGTATAGTGGTTGTATTGTGAGGTGTAAACGTTGTTCGGGTGAACGTAGAAAACCCGGTTGTGATAGTGGAGATCTCCTCGAGGTGAGGAGCGGGGACGTAGGTCGTGGGGACCGAACCTCGTAAACATATCGTTTTGTTTGTGATTGCATTGGCGTACTTTTACATTCGTGCTTATTATTCATATTGCCTTTGTCAATTGCTCATTGTTGTTTTTCCCTCTATCTAGTTTATGATTAATTCACCATTGCGTTATTTTTATATCCTTACATATATCATATTGTATTTCTATCATATAGGATATATCACCTTGTGTATATTGCATATTCTTGTACATAACACTTTGTATATCTATCTTGCAAGAATATATTTGTTAAGTAATTTTAATTGGCATTTAATCGGATTAGATTAGCATAAGACCCTAATCACCCCCCCCCCCCTCTAGGGTCTAACATGTACATGTGTATGTGATGAAGAAGCTTGATGAGATGCACAATCATTAATAGGCTTGTCAATTTTTGGTGCATTATGACAAAATTAAGCTAAATGGCCTTTAAGACCGCAAATAGAACATTTATGGATTTTGTCATACATATATGCATAGTGAATAGGTTTCTTAGAAGAATTAACATTGAACTTTGCACATAAGTCCATAAGCTTTTTATTATTAGCAATACAAGTGTTTAGTATTGAATCTAAGGTAGATATTTGTTTTCTCATTTGATTCAACTCATCATTGTGCATACAAGAATTACTACTAGAAGTAGGATAAACAAGATTACTCATCATAGATTTCAACTTATCTACTTCTAAAATAGCATCATGTTTTTCATGAAGCAAACTAGTATTTTTAATTTTCAAATTTTTATTGCATTCTTTAAGAATTATATTTTCATTTGCAATAAAATTAAACTTAGT
>BQKN01062721.1:0-11502 GCA_022839385.1 Asparagus kiusianus | reverse complement strand
GACGTCAACCACAGCTTTCTCCTCAGCCGCAACTTTCAACGAGTCAACAAGACTCTCGATCTCCTCCCTCTTAACAAACTTATATGACTCAACCTTGCCCGAACCAAGCAAATTGTGAACACATAACTTACGAACGTTACGCCAGTACGTTCCGTGCTCGGTGAAGGCGAACCCTTTGAAGCCATAAGATAAAATATGTAGAGCCTCAGCCGGAGGCCGGTTGGAGATGGCAATGTCGTGGTTCTTGAAGAGTTTCTCGATGAGGGAAGGGGAGGAGATGAAGATGGCTGTGGTTGAGCCGAGTTTGAGGTGGATGATGGGGCCGTATGTTTTGGTGAGGCTGGAAATGAAGCGATGAGGGGAGGAGGTTAAAATGTGCAGGTTTCCGATGATGGGGAGTGGGCGGGGACCTGGTGCAAGACGTTTAGGGCCTCGGAGGTAGAAGGTTACGAGGATCATTACAATTAAGGGTAAGAGGAGGACGACGAGTGGGGATGCCATGGCTGAAGACTAAAGTTCGGGTTTGATAACGCAACGCGGAAGTGATTACCTTGGAATCTACCAAGGTTGTTCTCTGAATTCATGTTTGCAAATATTACAATAAGAAAGTGGATAGAGATGTTAATAATAAGTATCTAGGTGATAAATGTTATAAAATCGCCGATGATTTAGTACCAAGGTTAAGTGATATCCCATCTTCATGAAATAAATATATAAAAATTAAATATTAATATTATAATCTAAAGCAAATTGACAATGAAAAATATAATGTATTTAGTTTAGATTCTCATGAAAAAGAACACAGACAAAGCAAATGTAACATTATGACACAGTAGAAATTCTTATTAAATACACAACTGAAGAATTCATTGCAAAGAAAAAAGATGTAGCTCCTAACCTTATTTAAGTAATAAATTAAAAGCACAAAAAAAATTCATATATATGAAATTAACATTTATTCTTATTGAAATAGGAAAAAAAATCAAAGTCCGTATTGTCAGAAGTTTGTGTTGAACATAATAAATATATTCAACTTCTTTGTGAATTTAGACGAGAAGACAAAAGATGAATGAGCCCAAGGAAAGATAGCATGCTACAGTCTCATATCACAATTGCTATAGACGATGAAGACACTGTTCTAGAATTGCCCAGGAAAAAGGTAAAGATGAAGACGGATTGATCTCGACTCAGTAAAAAATAAAATAGAAACAACAAAAGATAATGTTTTGTGAATTGTTATAGAATAGTTTTATTTTTTAGTAAAATTAGGAATCTTTAGAAGGAATTTTCATAAACTATTTTTAGTGCTTTCATATGCATATGTGGATGTTTTTATCATATAAAAGTGTACTAGAGTTAGCATTAATCTTTAGTTTATGATCTTTTTTATTAACTATTTTCTGTCATTTTAGCCCACTTTAAATCAATCATCTTGGCCCGTTGGCTTGATTATTCATATTCCTTTTACAATGTTATTTTTTCAAGTGTTTTTACTTTCATAACACTATACTTTCTTAGGTCAAGCTCGGTTTCATGCTGATCCAAATGAAATAAAAATTTAAATTGGCTTTAGATTATATTTATCTCCTGACAATTCAACTATCAATATATAAATTTAAACTGGGTGTAGCCTATTCAAACAAACATCAAATAAAGAAATAATCAAAGTGTAAGCGATGAACAAATTTTAGTAAGAAAATAAACCAAAAATACTTAATCAAAGTGAGCAAAAATTATCAAAGAGTAACCGATGAACAAATTTTAGTAAGAAAATAAACCAAAAATATCTAATCATGGTATTTAACCACGTGCATTGCACGTGTATAAAATCTAGTAGAAAGAAATGAAGTAATTTTAACTATCATATGTATAAAAAATTGTGGAAGTAGAAAGTTTATTTCACATATCTATAGGGCAATCCAAATGGGCTTCGGGCCCGAACTTGACTGTGCCCCAACCTAGCTTAGACCCGGGTAAGGTCTTGAAAATCCGGGCCGAGTTGGTGATGCCCGACCCGGGCCCGGTGTGGCCTGATTTTTAATTTTTTATATATATAGTATGATATGATCATTAATGTATACTTATATATAGTTAATATAGTTTTAAGTATATATTGTCATTAATTGTATACTTATATATACTTACATATATATTTCTAATATATATTATATATAATTATAGTATAATATGGTTATTAATGTATACTTATATAGACTTACATACAATATATAGCTATATACTAATATATAAGTATATACTAATGCATACTTATATAAATATAATAAAAATTTAATTTTTTTAATCATTTTTTAGCCAAAAAATAAAAAAAAGGAAAAATCCTGGCCGGCCTAACTCGGACATGGGCCCGGCTCGAGCAACCTGGGTCCAGGTCAGGGCTAGACATTTTTCCAGCCTGGGCCTAGAAATCCGAGCCGGGCTTGTCCGTTTGAACATTTCTACATATATACTTTAATTTAAAATTTCATGAAACTGGAAGAACTATTTTTCTCACTTCCATAACAAACTGAAACCACATGAAGATGCAAGCCATATTTCACAATTCTATTATTGATCTTACCAATGCATGTAACTTGAGACCTCATTTCCCAATACCACTTGAAATGTAAAGATTACATGAAAATATAATATGTGTATATATGGTTCTTTTCTGTTTTAATCCCCGCAAGTTTTTAAGTGATTTGAAATTAGTCCATATGGTTAGACGTGGATTCAAATAGAAAAAAATAGTGTTCATCTTTGGGTGCGATAGTAGTTTAAATAATTTGCATTCAAATACAAAATCTTAAATTGAGCACAAACTGGGGAATGTTATGCAATATTTACTTAAATCTATTGTTGAACTTGGTTTTGATGGATTCTAATGTTGGTTTTGGTTGATTTGGTAAAATTGGTAGTTATCTCTCGCTTGTTAACTACTATCTAACCATGATTAACAATTTGGATAGTCAAAGTAACAAACAGACTAATTTTAAAATCCTTCAAAGTTTTGGGGGACTAATCGAAAAATAGTGAAGATTTAGGGGACTAATCTCAAACAAGAAAGATTTTGGAAATAATATGGAAAATCTATATTAACTACAATAGTTTTGTTTGGCAAAAATTAGGGGGGCCATGCCCACACTCTGCCCCCCCCCCCCCCCCCCACTCCCCCCCTCCCACCCCAAACAACACACACAACGAAATGTTCAGTTTCTAAGAATGTAAGGGCGAGTGAGCAAATAGACAAGTTTAGGGGTAAATATGCAAATATGGATGACTTGATGGGTACTTATGCAAAAAGACACAAGCAACAAAATTTCTTGTAACATCTCAGTCTTAGTACACATCAACATGAAGTATAAATTAACAATGTACAAAATAAAAGACATATAGATCCTTTCCACTACCAATCCATTAAACTACAGTGAAAAGCATGAAACAACTACTGATTTGTAAAGAAAGCCAAATTTTAGCTCAAAAAGTATTCAAATTATCATAATTCAGCAATAAACTAGCATTTAATGTAGTAAATAATGCTAATCTGGAACCAAATAATAAATAGAAGCAAACAAAAACAACATCCTACCAGTTATAAGAATCATATAGCATCCGGAGTTTTATAAATCTCAAAAAGAGCAAAGAAAATCATATAAATTAGGGATCTGGATGACATAATACCTTTATTATTTTCCAAAACCTCCCAATCCAAAATTCGATTTCATCACCCCCAACACTATCCATTATCAAGAATGTAGCGCAAAAGAAAAGATCTATCTTCTCTAATCGCATTACATTTTTTTCATAAATTTATTTAGATACGGGTAAAAGAACAATTTTAGATGACGTTTGGGGTGAGGGGTGGGGGGAGGGGGCATTTGCGGCAAGGACTTGAGAGGTTGCAGCCCGAATTGAAGCCCTAGACTAGAATTCATGTTACTTATCATCATTCTCCTTCCATCTAGACCGCCCACTGTATTGGATCCCACAATCGACAATAAAGATGATTTAATGGCAATCTTGTAAATACTACGACAATATCAGGTCAAGTGGGATAATTTTGGAAACTTTGGGACAATGGAGCTGAGAGTTTGACTTGCATTAAAGGATAAAATATTTTCAATCTTTGATCAGTATATATGTGGGATATGATTCTGAGATTTGACTTATACTTATTTATACTTGTATCCTACCAAAAATTAAAAAAGACGTATTATACATATTCATAGTTTATCGTGTGTGTATCTATGTATTTATGTATGTATGGATGAATGTATGAATGTATACATGAACATACACATTATTCGGATGCAAATATTGATACTATTATATGTACTCATTTGTATTTCTATTATAAACTCACAATAAAAAAGATCCAATCCACTACACCAAATCAGAAATTATGGTGAGGATCATGATTTTATCCTTTTATTAACATGTCCCTTAGTTGAGTGCTCTTTTTATGGGCTGATATCTGGACTTAGAAAGTGATTTTTTTAAATACACTTTAAATTTATTGCCGATGAGAATTGAACTTCTGATATTATGCAAAAGATCCCAACCATTGCAAAATTAGAAATTCTAGTGAAGAGGGAGGGTTATAATTTAATACTTTTAACATCTTTATTAAAAAGTGCAGAACTGGATGCAACTCAAAATCCGTTAATATTAAAAGTCATTGAACATCTGACATGGGAGATACTGTAAATGGAAACAAGAAGATCAGGGCCGGCTGAAGGCATAGGCCACTAAGGCATATGCCTAGGGCCCCCATTTTATTGGGGCCCCAAAAAAATATATTTCTATATATATATAAAATATAATTATTAATTTATTTTGAAAAATATAAGAAGTTGACTATTGTAAGGATTCTAAATTATCAATTACTTTAATTGATCATTTATTGCTATAATTATATATAATTATCTTTATCTTTGGAAAAGAACACTAATAAAGTTTAATTGTAACTTTTTATATTTTATTTCTATAATTAATTAGATTGTAACAGTAAAAAAAAGAGAAAAGCACATATTAAATACACATTCTTATTTATGCATAGTTTATGCGTTTTTTCTCTTGCTAACTTCATTTATTTTCTTCTCATTCACTCATCTTTCATATTTGTTTAATCTTTGATACTCAACATACATAATTGCAATTCTAATCCAGAAGGCCCCAAAATAAAACGTAAGCTTGTTGGTTTTTATTTATTTTAATTAATTTACATTCATTCTCCTCACACACACACACATATAGCTCACGGATATGTTCTGTATTTTGTGTTTTTATTTTTTCTTTTATATCTTTTTATCAATAAAATCTTATTTACGTTCAACAATGTCTCAAGAGATTAAATAATTTGACAATTTTATCAATTGAATATTAAAGCTTGAATATAAAATTTAATTAGTAATTTTGTATCTCAAAAAGTTAGAAAATTAAATTTTATATAAAATTTATTTTTTACAAACTAATATTTAAAATTTTTAATGTTAAGGCCCTAAATATTTTTCTCTGCCTAGAGCCTCAAAAATGCTTGAGACGGCCCTGAAGAAGATGCAAAAGAATATATAAGATGCAATAAATCCTGCATCAATATCTTAAAATAGTAACCCCCAGCCTTAGATATGAAACGATAACTGTATGTAAAACAATTGTATTCACAGTACAAAGAAAACCATGTAAAAGAAAAGCATTTTAAAGAATAAGAAGTGAGAATAATCATTCCATTCCATTCCACCCCATTCTCGCCTACCAAACGAGGCCTAACAGTTTACTTAAATAATTTATATTCCCATAATATTCCTTCATATTCTGTTAAATTATCAGATAATTTTTTTTTTAATTTTTAAAAGAAAACGTCCCTTCAAGTTCAAGTGTTTACCTATGTTCATTGTTTATCGATGTTAATTGAAGTTCAAGCTCCCTCCCATGTCAAGTTTGAGCTGTCCTCTGCCAAATTCCTTTAACTGTAATTTGATTTGATTAATGCTCGGTGAAAATTCCCATCCACATACGGTTTCAACTCACTTTCTTCCTCCCCTCCACATACAATCGCCATCCATGATGGCTATTGCATAAGCACGCAAAATATGTTCAGGCTTATTTTGGTCAGTTGAAGGAGTGAACCAATTGGCCCACAGCTTCTTTTTTTTTTTTTGACGAGGGAACTTCCCTCCAATCCTTCAGACTATTAGTATCAAACCCTCGTACATGGCTAAGGGGCATCCTTCAATATATGGCCTCAGATATTTCAGGAAACTAAATTCTCGGGAGAGTCGACTCTGGGATCTTTGACTACTACTCGTATGTAGCTTACCAAATCGACTAGCCCCTCTCGGATTGCCCACAATCTTCCTTTAGGCAATTAAACTACTATTAGTTGTAACCAATTGATTAAAATCCCAACGCCTATATTCACTTGATTTCAGGGGTTTTTTTTTGAAAAGGCAGGTAGGATAATCTAACCAGCCAAGTCCTCAACAACACTCTGTCTCAAAAACAAAGGGATAGAAACAGACCAAAAACAAGAGGACAAACAATCAACCGACTTAGCTAGGGAATGAGCAACACCATTACCAGTGCGCCTTACATAAGAAATTTTAGAGCAGCCAGTAATAGTCAGACCAGCGTGAACTTCATCTGCAATAGGAGCCAATGAAGCAAAAGGAGAATGAGAGTCCACCAAGGAGACAATCTTTAGAGAGTCAATTTCTACCACTGAAATCCTCCAGTTCATACGCCGAACAAAGCGAATGCCTTCTAGGACAGCCAACAGCTCTATATGATCAACAAACATAGGACCCCTAATCCCATAGAGTAGCAACCAAGATCAAGTAGCTCAAAATGCAGCAGAACATTCTGGAAATCTAGCATTCTCGAAACATGCGCCTGTCTACCACCCAGCTTCTCCCCTGGGCTCGTGATGGCATTAAAGTCACTTCCACATAACCATGGCTCAGACGAAAGACCCCTCAACCGTCTCAACAGATCCCAGGACTGGTGCCGTAAGTGTTTCTGAGGATGGCCATAAAACCTGATGAATCACCAGTTCCTTCCCGCTGAGTCAACAACTGATGCGTCAATGTGCCCCAGAGAAAAAGAACGAATAGTCACATCCATTTCATCGCCCTATAGTAACATGAGTCCACCACTTCTGCCTCTACTATCCACCACAAAGCAATTCTAGAAACCTAACTGAGATCTCATTATATGCGCCCAACTACCAGAAAGTTTAGTCTCTGAAAGAAAGACTAGATGTAATGACCATGAAATTTTGATACTAGTTAAATTAATTTTTGGTATTTTAAAATATTTAATTATTATTTTAAAAGAGTATCTGTATTTTTCTCGATTTTCTAGAATTTTCTAAGATTTAAAAATCCAAATTTTATATTTATTTAAATGATTTTAATATTTATAAAATTAGTTTAGTACAGTAAAAAATTTATAGAATTAATCAGTTGTATTATCGATACTATTATGTATCATTTTTAATACTACAATGTATTATTATTATTATTTCGTACTATTTTGTATAATATGTAGTATTATTAATTATGTATTATTGGTATAAATTGTTATATTATTTCAATTATCGCATATCAGCTGTCGTATTAGCACAATTGGTACGTTTTATTGTATGAATAATTATCCCATAATTATTTGATTTTAAATGTAGGAAATTATATTTTTTATTAATTAATCTTGTTTAATTGTACAATTTGTGGTATTATTTCTACTGTTGCGTATTATATGTTATATTAGTACAACTAGTACGTTTTGAGGTGTAGATAATTTTCACGTAATTATTTAATATATTCCGTGATTATAATTATTTTTAATTAATTTTTAAAACCATAATTCCTTTATATATATATATATATATGTGTATATATATATATATATATATATATATATATATATATATATATATATAAGTGTGTGTGTGTTTGATCCGCTCCTCTCTCTCTCCTCTCTGTTTTCACGCCGCCCCACGTACTCTCTCCCTCAACCACCCGACGCCCACGACCACCCTCTTCCAGCCCACCTCCTCGCCACTCGTCCTTCACCCGAACCGTCAACATCACCCCCTCCTGCTCCCTCCCTCTCTCTCTTTCATCTTCATCTTCCCAAACCAACCCGACTCCTCCCTGTCATCCACCCCGACGCCGACGAGACCCATCACCGTCACCACCTCCGTTCTCCTCCCCCGACGAGCTACACCGCCACACGGCCGAGCTCCACCTCCCCGCAAAAACCCATCAGCCCCTAAACCGCCGCTTGACCACGACCCCCTCTCGCCGTCAGCGCGCCACCGCCCTGCAACAACCGCCGTTTCAGTGAATCAAGACGTGTGGATCGTCAACGGAGAGCAAGCTCGATGCGAGCATTCGAGAGTAGCACTCCATCGCCACCGTGAAGAACCCAGAATTAAACAAAATGGAGAATTCAGATCATTCTCCTCTCTTTTGTAATCGAGTCCAATTGTAATTGAGATCGAGAGAATATAAATCAAATTTTTCTTTCATTTCTTTTACTTCGAATTTTTTTCCACGAACAGGTGTATCATCATATTTTGCCCCTTTTCGCTAAGTTTTGTCCCACTGGGTTTTTCTTAGCATAGACTCAGAAGATTGTCATCATCAGGGGGAGCGAATTTTCAATGCAATCCTGAAGATTGCGCCTTAAAGGACTATAGTTGTATTTTTTCCCTTTGCTAAGTTTTGTCCCACAGGGTTTTCTTAGCTAAAGGTTTTTAATGAGACAATTAATGCAACACAAGAATCTACTTATGTCGTGTACTCTTTTCCTCGACTAGTTTTTCTCCCACTGGGTTTTTTCTAGCGAGGTTTTTAACGAGGTATTGACAAGTCGAAGTAATGTCCAAGGGGGAGTGTTGAAATCTAAAAAACATTTTGTTGAAATCTAAAAGATAAAATGTATGTGGACATTAATTTGTATGTGGACTATTAACTTGATGTCCTTTTATCTTCCATCATGTATCTATAAATTGTATTATGTATGGAAATGGAAAAAATGAATAATAGAATTACAATTTCTCTTCTTCTCTTGTCTCTTGTCTCTTGTTTCATTTCTTTAATATATTAAAACAATCATCAAATTTTGTCAAGAGTTCATAGTTCTAAAAATCTGAGGAAAGCTTGTAGTAAATTCTAACGTGTTATGAAGAAGTGGGCCCTATTTTTTTCTTAATTAAACATTAGTTCACCTTCTCACCCATCATTACACGCACCAATGTGATCTCAAGTTAAGGAGTTGTAATACTTAGAAATCGGGAAAATTGCATTAATAAGAACTGGAATTACGGATTTTTCATTTAAAACATAATTTAATCACAATAAATGTGAAATATCCATGACATTTTTGAATCTCCAAGAGTTTCTATCTAAGTTTCATGTCTTATTATGACTCTAATATATGACTTACGTCACAACAAAGCAACACACATCTGGACTACACAGGTTATTTAATTGCCTAAATCATTAAGGCGGCAAATTGAAACAGCGGACAACTGAACAGTCCTCAACTAACAAATTT
The DNA here is from genome assembly GCA_022839385.1 of Asparagus kiusianus. Lineage (NCBI taxonomy): Eukaryota > Viridiplantae > Streptophyta > Magnoliopsida > Asparagales > Asparagaceae > Asparagus > Asparagus kiusianus. Next base: position 1,944 of record BQKN01062721.1, on the reverse strand, counting down.
CTTTCTGCATTGTTTAGGTCAAAAGTCGTTGTTTTCATTGTCATCGAATCTATTACAACTTCAGTCGTTACAATAAACTCAAATAAAGGAGAAAAAGGTCGATCTTTTTATAAGATCTCCTTATACAATGAAAATACAAAAAATACAACTCTTGGTCAAACAGCGCAACGGATGTTTATCACCCGTTGCTTGCGTAAGAACTTTGCCTGTGCCGGGGACGTTAATATCCGTGGACCGTCACAGATCAGATCCGGTTGACAGATTAAGTTGATCAAAGCTCTTACTTCACGAAGGAAGTAATCGCTGCATCGATGATCCCGACCAAGCGAGATCACGACTCTTCTCGAGATTTAAGACCAAGCTTAAATCCGGTGGAATAGGGGACGGGTCTCAGATCTCTCAAACTCCATTCTTTATGCACAAGAACTCGCCAAGATCTGCTAACCCTCGCTGTAAATTCGTGGCTTCACTCTCAAATTCGGCAGCGTTTCTGTAAAACCCCGTAAATTTGAATATTTTATGATAAATAATGATAAATATGTTATATGGTACAAAATAATACATTTTGATGTTTGGATATGATAAGAATTTATTTGAGATCAATTCAATGTATATTTGTGAAGATATGAGTGCAAATTAATACACAAAACATGCACAAATGCCAAAAGAGTGAAAATCTGGGAATAATGACCAGTTATGAGTTTTTATATTTTACACACCGATGAAGTTAGAATTTGAAAAAGTGTAAAAGACCAAAGTTGTAGGTCTCTTCAGCAGCTTTCTAACAAGTCTTAGATCACCTCATTCCGAGTTCGGATGAGAAAGTTATAACCAAAATACCGAAGGGGTATTTCCTAGTCAGACTAGGTTTCCTGGTTCGGGTCTAACAGGTTTGTTTCGGGTTTACCTCTATAAATACCTGTATTTTTTCACGAAAATTCCTTTCTTTTATCATATCTAAGAACCCTAACAGCCACCAATTCCCCATAAACCATATTTTGAATTCTTAGAGAAGATTTGTGAGGTTCCGAAACCCCTGCTCATCTTCCTGAGCCCATTCACAGCCATGGTTGTGCCTGTGGTGAAATTTGAGAGAAGATAGAGAAGGAAATTGAGAGAATAAGAACAGAAGAGAGAAAACTGAGACTGGAGTTTTGGAAGAACAGAACTCTAATTCATTCATTTCATAAGTGTTTGATCCTTACAACCTTCTATTTATACAACTCAACTTCAAAGCTTAGAAAACAAAACGTCCACAAACAGTTTAACAGAAAAACAGATTCAGTTAACTGTTTGCAAGTTAACCCCTGTAGTTCAAAGTCTTTGCCAGTCAGTCCTAAACTCTGTATATCAGTCCTGAACTTTGCGTATCAGTCCACAGCGTTCAAGTCCTCAGTTTCAGCTTCCAGGTTCTCAGCTTTCGAAGCTCTTGACTCAAACGACTGGTTTCCAACTGATGATCGGTTCCTAACAATTCCCTCCCCTTAACTTTGACCTTGTCCCAAGGTCAAATGTATGAAACCCCTTAACCAAATTCCAGTAAAATTCCCAGGTGGAATCCAAGTGTGTGCGCTGCTTCCATTTGATGGGAACTTGAGATGTCAAGTGATTCCCTTTGACAACCAACCTCATGTCCAGAATTTTCTCTGATTCATCAATTATAAGCTCACCACTGTTAACATTGATCAAGAAGGACGAGATCTCATTATTCTTTAAATGTGACAATAGGGCCTTGGCAAGTATTAGCGGATCAAGAGGTGAAGGTTCTCTGCTGAAAGCAATCAAGAATTTTCCAACCTGATAGCTTGCCAAGAAGTGATAAGCGGCTTGTCCTGGATACAGCTTCAATACCGATGGAATTACACCGGTGCTGTCAGTGGAAGCAATGATCATAGAAGCAGGTTTCTTTAGAAACTTTTTTGCAGGACCTCTAGTTCTGGAAAA
>BQKN01062717.1:0-14261 GCA_022839385.1 Asparagus kiusianus | reverse complement strand
TAGAAGAAGACACCAGAGTTCGATTCTGGGGTATTTTATCCTGAAACCTAAGAAAGGATAAGTCGGCGCCTAACACGCACCGCCGGTTAGTTCTTAACCGTTAAAAAGAACACTCGCTCACATATTCAACATTGTGGTAGGTTGTTATTAATAACGCCAAAATCCATGCCTTATACGCATGGGGAATTTCATCCTGAATCCTAAGAAAGGATATGCCGACGCCTAACACGTGTCGCTGGTTTAGTCTTTCACCGATTGAAGAAGACACCAGAATCCGATTCTGGGGACCTTTATCCCGAAGCCTAAGTAGGGATAAGTCAACATCTAATACACGTTGCTGGGTAGCCTATTCCCATAACAACGGCGAAGTCTACGTATTCAAAGTCATAGCATAAAGTCTTAGAGGATTCACCCTCTTAGCACAACGTAACATGTGGAACGGAGTTAGACAATCCGCATGCTAGCCCGACTCAAACGGTAGTCGGTAAAGGTTAATCAAATCCGTTGAAGGCTGGGGGTTAGCCAAAAATCCTAAAGTCAACGCCTAACACGCGTCGCCGGGTAACCTATTCCCGTAATAAATGGTAAAGTCTATGTATTCAACATCATAGCACAAAGTCTAAGAGAGTTCATTCCTTTAGCACAACGTCACATGCGGAACGGATTAAAACAATTCGCATGTAAGCCCGATTCAAACGGTAATCGGTAAGAGCACGTCAAATCCGTTGAAGGCTGAGGATTTGCCAAAAATCCTAAGTCAACGTCTCATACACGTTGCTGTTTAGTCTTTTCACGGGAGAAAGACGAAGTCTACGTATTCAATATCGTAGCACTAAAAGGGTTAACTCTTTTAGCACAACGTCACATGCGGAACGGACTTAAACAATCCGCATGCTAGCCCGACTCAAACGGTAGTCGGTAAAGGTACATCAAACCCGTTGATGGCTGAGAATTTGCCAAAAATTCTATAAATACGAGTCATTGACGCATTAATTTTATGAATTGGTCTCGTGACTCAAGTATCTGCCATGCTCCAATACCTTAAGAGCTTAAACTGTATATACTCCAGAAGACGTACGAGTATAAACTGTGTCGGACGTCAAACAATACGTCGCAATGAAGCCTGGACGCCGGACAACGCATCACAATGAAGCTCAAACGCCGGACAACGCATCGTAATAAAGCTCAAACGCCAGACAACACCGTCAATCGATGATCAGTTCTATGTTGAAGCAACCAACTCGAGCTAAAAAGTCAAGAAATCAAGAATCGACTTCAAGTTCAAAATTTCGACAACGGTCAGACAATAAATGCAGCACCGGAATCCTTACAGACATTCGACAAAGCACCGAATAGCCTAAAGTAATTAAAGGAATCCAGAACAGAAGCCATTCCAAAGTCCCGTTACACCGACTAAAGGTTGGGACAATCACATCCAAAGTATTCCAGACTCTTCTATCAAAGAATGAGACTGAAATACTTTGGAGAGGGTATCTGTAGGCGTATAAAATTACCTATAGGACCCTTCGCACAGCTCGATACGAGGAATCGACAAATCAACGAATCATCGAGTGACGAGGCGACGAGGTCAACAAATTGCACGCGATCAACAGAATGCATTCGCGTGCAGAATCAATCCAACGGTTCGGGGAGTCAATGAGTCGTCCAACCAAGAACGGACTCGGATGAATCGCGATCGAATCAAGATCAGCTTCGGACTCGAACTCAAAAATGGATTTACTGCCAAATCGGGAATCAAGTCAACAAATCGATTCCAAACCAAGTCAACCACAAACCGGAAACAGCAGAAAAGACCGAAACGAACAACACCCGAGGGGACTCGGCCAAATCAGTAAACTTTTCCTTTCAGATGAACAGTAACTGAAAAATCACCGGTGAACAGTAACTTTTGGGAATTTTTTTGGATTTTTCTTTGATTTTTTCTTCATTTTTTCCAATTCTGGATCTGTTTTGAAAATAAAAATCAAAGTTTTTTGGGTTTGTCGGCGGCGGTTTCAATTTGAAACCCTAAGGGTTTGTGCGTTCTGAATCGTGGCGAGGCTTGAAATTTTCAAACGAACTCTGCGTTCGTTCTCAAGTCGAACATTGCGTTCGTGCTCAGGTTGAACATTACGTTCATTTTCAAACGAACTCTGCGTTCGTTCTCAGGCTGAACATTGCGTTCATTTTCAAACTAACTTTGCGTTCGTTCTCAAGTCGAACATTGCGTTCGTGCTCAGGTTGAACATTGCGTTCATTTTCAAACGAACTCTGCGTTCGTTCTCAGGTTGAACATTGCGTTCATTTTCAAACGAACTTTGCGTTCGTTCTCAAGTCGAACATTGCGTTCGTGCTCAGGTTGAACATTGCGTTCATTTTCAAACGAACTCTGCGTTCGTTTTCAGACGAACTCTGCGTTCGTTCTCAAGTTGAACCCTGCGTTCATTTTCAGACGAACTCTGCGTTCGTTCTCAAGTTGAACTCTGCGTTCATTTTCAGACGAACTCTGCGTTCGTTCTCAAGTTGAACCCTGCGTTCATTTTTCAGACGAACTTTGCGTTCGTTCTCAAGTTGAACTTTGCGTTCAGGCTCAGGTTGAACCTCGCGTTCGTGCTTCAGACGAACCTCGGGTTCACTATGGTTAAGCCTCAGCTTTTCATGGGTCCACTTTGGTATACTTAATTTATTCAATTAAGTTATGAGCCCTAATTAAGCTGTGAGACCCCAAATTAAGTTTTTTGGAAATTCAGTTGATTTAAATTAATTTTTTTTTTTAATTTAAATCTAATTTGGTTCATAATCAATTATTTGATTCAAATATAATGACACTAAGGTATTAAGGTTGTCTCTCACTCCAATTGTTTAATTGAAGCAAGAAGTTGCCAAAGTAACCTCTCTTGTGGAGATTGTTCATGAGGAATGTGAGATGTTTGTGTGTATGCCTTCGTGTAAATATTTAATCGGCCCAAAGAAAGGTTAATATTTATTTAGACTGTATACACATCTGCGATGATAAGCGTGTGACAATTATAAGGTTTACATGTGAATAATGAATCGATCCAAAGATAGTTTTATTATTTGACATGAGTTATTGTCAATGTTTGATCATTGCAACAAGGTATCACTTACAAGTTAATATTACTGTCCAAAGACTTGATATTAATGTTGTGCCCGATATCTTGGATGGGGATTTGTCATTATTTGAATTTTATTGATTACTAAATATGGTTATTGATGTGAGCATCTTTTGTTTTATTTCAGCTAATGCATCTGCTGCAACAATTTCTGCTAACATCAACTCAATTCCCATGCTAAATGGGTCAAACTTCAAGGTTTGGAAAGAGAACATATTAATTGTTCTTGGCTGCATGGATCTTGACTATGCATTAAGAACTGAACAACCCCAACCTCTCAATGCGGATAGCACTCCTGATGCAAAGAAGGAGCATGAGAAGTGGGAGGGTTCAAATCGCATGAGTCTTATGATCATTAAGCGCGGCGTTCCGGAAGCCTTCAGAGGCATAGAATCCGAAGGGATTACTAAGGCTAAAGATTTCCTTGCCGAAATTGAAAAGCGTTTTGCGAAAAACGATAAGGTAGAAACAAGCACGCTTTTAGCTCGCTTGATTTCGATGAAGTATAAGGGCAAAGGAAATATAAGGGAGTACATTATGGAAATGTCTCATATTGCTTCAAAACTTAAGGCACTTAAACTCGATCTTTGTGATGAGTTATTAGTGCATCTGGTTCTGTTGTCTCTTCCTGCACAGTTTAATCAATTTAAAGTCAGTTATAACTGTCAAAAGGAGAAATGGACTCTAAATGAGCTCATTTCATACTGTGTGCAAGAAGAAGACAGGTTGAAGCAAGATAAGACAGAAAGTGCTCATTTGGCCTATGCCTCTAAGGATAAGGGCAAGAAAAGGAAGAATGATAAGGAAGCTGCTAAGGGTCCAGTTGAGAAGAAACAACAAAAGGATAATCAGGGTTGTTTCTTCTGTAAGAAACCTGGACATATGAAGAAGGACTGTACAAAATATCACGCTTGGCGTGATAATAAGGGTACGTTCCTTTCTTTGGTCTGTTCTGAGGTTAATTTAGCTTCAGTACCTAGAAACACTTGGTGGTTAGACTCTGGTGCTACTACTCACATAAGTGTTTCTATGCAGGGTTGTCTGAGCTACCGAAAGCCAAGTGATGTTGAAAGACACATCTTTGTGGGCGACGGTCAGTCAGTAGATGTGGAAGCAATTGGGCATTTTAGGTTGCTATTAGGAACTGGTTCTTATTTGGATTTAAAAGATACTTTTGTAGTACCGTCTTTTAGACGGAATTTGATTTCAGTTTCTGTATTGGACAAATCAGGTTATTCTTGTTCATTTGGAAACAATCAATTCAGTTTATCTTTTAATTCAAATGTTGTGGGAACCGGTTATTTAAGTATTTTTGACAACCTATATTTGCTTGATACAATTGCTTCTTATAATAAAACTTTGCATGCGGAATCGCGTGGTACTAAGCGTAAATTAAATAAGGAAAATTCGGCGTCGTTATGGCATAAACGCTTGGGTCATATCTCAAAAGGTAGAGTTGAGCGTCTTGTGTCTGATGGCATTTTGGATTCCCTTGATTTTTCGGACTTCAACATATGTGTTGAATGTATCAAGGGAAAACAGACCAAGGTTAAGAGATTAGGTGCCAACAGATCTTCGAATTGATACATACGGATATTTGTGGGCCATTCCCTACGGAATCCTAGAATGGTCAACAATATTTTATATCATTCATAGACGATTACTCACGTTATGGGCACCTATATCTCATTCATGAAAAATCTGAGTCTCTGGATATGTTCAAAACCTATAAAGCTGAAGTTGAGAATCAACTCAACCGAAGAATTAAAACCGTTAGATCTGATCGTGGTGGTGAGTACTACGGCAGATATGATGGTTCAGGTGAACAACGTCCAGGACCATTTGCTAGATACCTAGAGGAATGCAGTATCGTCCCACAGTACACCATGCCGGGTTCACCTAGCATGAATGGTGTAGCTGAAAGACGAAACAGGACTCTTAAGGATATGGTAAGAAGTATGATTGCTCATTCTTCTTTACCAGAGTCACTCTGGGGAGAAGCACTTAAGACAACAGCTTACATTCTGAATAGAGTACCAAGTAAAGCAGTTGCTAAAACACCTTATGAGCTGTGGACTGGTCGAAAGCCCAGTTTAAAGCATTTACATATTTGGGGATGTCCAGCTGAGGCAAGGCCTTATAGGCCAAATGAAAAGAAATTGGACTCCAAAACAGTTAGCAGCTACTTTATTGGGTACTCTGAACGCTCTAGGGGTTTTAAGCTTTATGATCCCACTATAAAGAATATTTTTGAGACGGGAACAGCAACATTCTTTGAGGATGTTGAGTTTGGGGGGAGAAATAAGGTTAGAGACATTGCTTTTGAGGAGGAATTGGCTTCAGATCCAATCCATACAGTTACTTTTGACAATATTCAGGTTCCTATACCTGTTGTTGCTCAAGAAGTAAATCCGGAACCTCAAGATGACAATGTTGATCAACTCCCTGTTCCAGAAGAACAAACTCAACAACCTCAAGAACCAGTGCCATTAAGGAGATCCACGAGAGAAAGGAGAAATGCTATTCCGGATGATTATGTTGTATTTCTCCAAGAACATGAGGAAAGTAGTGGAATGTTGGAAGATGATCCAATCAACTTCCTTCAGGCCATGAACAGTTCTAACTCTCAACAGTGGATTGATGTCATGAATGAAGAGTACAAGTCTATGCAAGACAATAAGGTTTGGGAACTTGTCCCATTACCAGAAGGTGCAAAACCAATTGGTTGTAAATGGATTTTTAAAACCAAGCGGGATGCAAACGGTAATGTGGAGAGGTATAAGGCACGTCTTGTGGCTAAAGGCTATACTCAAAAGAAATGCATTGATTATACAGAGACTTTCTCTCCGGTTTCATCGAAAGACTCATTCAGAATAATCATGGCACTTGTTGCTCATTATGATCTTGAGTTACATCAGATGGATGTTAAGACTGCATTTCTCAATGGCGACATTGATAAGATGATCTATATGGTGCAACCAGAAAACTTTGTGTCGGGAAACCCAAAGAATATGGTATGCAAATTAAGGAAATCCATCTATGGACTCAAGCAAGCTCCTCGTCAATGGTATCACAAGTTTCAACAAATAGTTATATCGTTCGGTTTTGAGATGAACATTGTTGATGACTGTGTATATCACAAGTTCAGTGGGAGTAAGTATATCTTTCTGGTTCTGTATGTCGATGACATATTGCTTGCCACCAATGATATAGGCATGTTGCACGAAACCAAGAGATTTCTATCAAAGAATTTTGAGATGAAAGATCTTGGGGACGCCTCTTTTATATTAGGGATCCGGATACATCGAGATCGCTCTCGGGGTATTCTTGGATTATCACAAAAGAGCTATATCGATAAGGTACTTAAAAGGTTTGGCATGCAAGACTGCAGACCAGGAGATACCCCTGTTGCTAAGGGAGACAAGTTTAGTCTCAATCAGTGCCCTAAAGGTAACCTTGAAATTCAGGAAATGCAGAAGATTCCTTATGCTTCGGCTGTAGGAAGTCTAATGTATGCTCAGGTATGTACACGTCCGGATATTGCGTACATTGTTGGGATGTTAGGCAGATACTTAAGCAACCCTGGTTTGGATCACTGGACAGCAGTCAAAAGGGTTATGAGGTATCTTCAGAAAACAAAAGGTTACATGCTCACATACAGAAAATCAGAAAATTTAGAGGTCATTGGGTATTCGGATTCTGATTTTGCTGGATGCCAAGATAGCAGAAAGTCTACATCAGGCTACATTTATATGTTAGCGGGAGGAGCTATATCATGGAAAAGTGTCAAACAAACACTAGTAGCTTCCTCCACTATGGCAGCAGAATTTGTAGCTTGCTATGAGGCATCCAATCAGGGAATATGGCTGCGAAATTTTGTCATGGGACTGCGCATTTTGGAAAATGTTGAAAGACCACTAAGGTTATATTGTGACAATAAATCTGCAGTAATGTATTCAAATAACAACAGGAGCTCAATTAAGTCAAAACATATTGACATTAAGTTCCTGGTTGTGAAAGAAAGGGTACAGAGTGGACAGATATCCATAGAGCACATTGGGACAAACTCCATGATAGCTGATCCTCTTACTAAGGGATTACCACCCAAGGTCTTTCACGAGCATACTGCTCATATGGGGGTGGTAATATTTGAGGATATTATGATTTAGTGGGAGTTTGTAATTGTAGTGCTTTATGTTTGTTTGTATTGTCTGATTAGAATAAAGTTTTCAGTTAAGTCACTCTGTTACATTATGTTTGGTTTTGACCTCACTAAAGGAGGACCAGTTGAAAATAGACATGTACTGATCACATTGCATGTAATTTTCATGCTGCACATCCATGATTGATCTATGTCGTTTGATTGTATTGGTATATGTGACCATTGATGGGTCTAGTCACGATAAATGTGACGAAGGCCGCTTTGATCCTATATTGATATAGTCAATGGACGAGATTGTTCGGAAATACCTTTTCAGTGATAGCAATTTTGAGCTCATAAGGTTATACACAATTTAAGGAATCATATGGTGTCCAAGTGGGAGATTGTTGGATTTAATCTAATAAATCTAATTGTGGACACATATGATTAATCATTGTGTATTGTTATCGTTTCAGGATAACCCACTAAAGTGATCAATTAAGTTGGGTTAATGGGTATTTAAATAAGTCATGGGGTTATATGTGCAGATACCAGGTTGTAATTGTGATTTATTGAGGGGCTAAATTACAAAAGTACAACATCTATAAATAAGGGGTTATGGTCCCTAACCTAAGGTTACAACTTTCTCTAATTTCTCTTCACCCCCATCTTGAGAGAGATATTCGGCTATAGAGAAGAACCCTAAGGTTAGAAGATCCAAAACCCAAATCAAGATCCAACAATGGATTCAGGTATAAGCTTCCGCTCTTTATGTTTCTTTTAATCTCTTTGAATTAATCATGGCTATATGGTTTTAAGATCTCCAGTTTTAGATCTAACAGAACCACCCTGAGGTGGCTCGGCATGAGCCGAGCCACCTTGAGGTGGCCGGCTCCCCCCCCCCTCTTGTGTGTGTTGGCCACACATGCACGGGCACAGTGACGCTTGGCTATAAATAGGAGAGGGGGTTGTTCATTTGAGAAGGTTGGAATTTTTGGAGAGAGGCGAAGCCCTGCAGGATTCGAAGCTCCAAACTTAAAAAGATTCAAACTTTGGGACGTCAAGGACTTGTTCATCCAGATTTGGTGCTCGGCGATCGTCAACGCCAAATAAGGCAGGTGTTCGAGAGGACCGGATCTCAGATCTACGTCGATATACTCCGGGTCAAAGCTTGGTCTTTGATCCCGAGATTTGAGCGATTGTTTCCTTGGTGAAACAATCCCTCCGGCTATTATTTCCTTGGTGAAATAATACCCGTTATACTGCGTAGATCCGACCGGATCTAGATCTCGCGGTGGTCCACGGATAAACCCCGGCACAGGCAAACAACCCACGGCTGTCTAAAAATCACGATAGATAGCTTATCCCCCATCAAACACCGATGATGGAAGTTACAATCTGACGACTTCCAGAAGACTACAATTTGAGGACTTTCACGTAGAAGGTTACAATCTGACGACCTTCACAACAACTAATGAAAGCCCCAATTCAACAGCCTTCACAATCAACATCGGGAGTTATAATATGACGACTCTCATATTATCAAAGTGCCAAGACGAAGATTACAAGGTGACGATCTTTGCGACGCTCTAACAAAAGAGACTACAAATCAACGGTCTCTTCAAACTAAAATGCAGATATCTCTCAAACCGTAAGGAATTTGGTGAAACTGAGAACGCAAACCAAACCCTATGGGGTTGGTTTGGTCGGCTCCGTCTCATCGAGATAGCCGATTTTCATATATAATTCGTCCAATTCCGACTTACGGTTTGAAAGTTATGACATGTTCTTCGTAGCAAGTCATGTTCTGAAGTCCGTCTACAAGATCGGACTTCGTCAGAACATTGGACTTAGCCTGAAGCTCGCCAAGCCCACCTAAGGTTCGCCTCTACATTACAGAATCAAAACGCACAGAGCTACGGCCCAACTCTGCGTTTTCAACATCAAAACACAGAGTTAATCTTTAAAACGGCCAACTGTGCGTTTACAGGCTCAACTGTGCGTGTTCAGCCGATAACTCTGCGTCTCAGAGTTCATCTGTACGTTCAGCCAATAACTCTGCGTCTCAGAGTTCATCTGTGCGTTCAGCCACCAACTCTGCGTCTCAGAGTTCATCTGTGCGTTCAGCCACCAACTCTGCGTCTCAGAGTTCATCTGTGCGTTCAGCCACCAACTCTGCGTCTCAGAGTTCATCTGTGCGTTCAGCCACCAACTCTGCATCTCAGAGTTTATCTGTGCGTTCAGTCACCAACTCTGCATCTCAGAGTTCATCACGCTGCGCGGCCTGTGCGTTCGACCACCAAAATAGGCTTAACTCTGCGTTTTCAGCCTAAAACGCAGAGTTCGGACCCTGAACGCTATTTCTCAGCGTTTGACTCGTTCAAACACAAACTGAACAGTTCTAGAAACTGTTTTGCCCCACGATTTGAGGGATTTCCGCCCCACTTAGGAGCGGATTAAGGGGGGTAGTTACCACCAGTAACCCCCTATAAATATCAGAAACTCAATTGAGTTAAGGAGGGGGATTGGGATCTCATCAACGAATCGAATTTTCGCTCATCATCAAAGGGAAATTCGGTCAAGGGGCTGGCTTTTTGAACCTGAGGATTGGCAGCAAAGAAGAGCATTCGTTCTTCGACTGGAGCTTTGGAAATCAACAACCAGAGCTTCTTCATTCTTGGCTATTAACCGAATTTTTGGTTTAAATCAACTCTTTCATAGAGTTTCAAACTCGATCTGAGTTATCAACTCGTCCAGAGTTTTAAAACTTGCTTTGCAAGTTCTTCTAAACTCGGTCAGAGTTTCAAACTTGCCCTGCAAGTTCTTCTAAACTCGGTCAGAGTTTTAAGACTTGCCACGCAAGTTCTCCACAGCGTCAAATCGTGAGGAGAAGACCACGTTCCAGTGAATCAAGACGTTCGGATCGTCAACGGAGAGCAAACTCGACGCGATCAATCGAGGGAGGCACTCCATCGCCACCGTGAAGAACCCAGAATTAAACAAAGGGGAGAGTCAAATCCATTCTCCTCTCTTTTGTAACCGGAATCCAAATTGTAATCGATTTTGAGAGAATACAAGTCAAATTTTCTTTCATTGTCTTTTTACTGCAAATTTCCAACAAACACAAGCGAGCGACCGCAAAACAGGAACTCGTGATTTGTTCGACAAACAAGAGAAAAAGTTGTAATCTTTCTTTTCTTTTATTTTGATTTTCGTTGTAACCGGATCTTATAAAAAGACCGGATCTTTGTAACCGATAAACAGTTATTGAGAGTGCAATGGAATCAATGAAGAAAGACACGATTTTTCCCGCGAACAATCTGGCGACCACAGTGGGAGCCACCGATCTCGCTGCCGAGATCGTTGCGTCGCAGCCGCGGATCTCAATCCTGGTCGTGGAGGAGGTCGAATACGAGTTCGACCAGCAGAAGTTCGAGGAGTACTTGTCGTCCTCGTCCGGATCAACCTCCCCTCGCAAGTCCTGCAAGTCCAAGAAGTTCTCCTCCAGGAGAAAAGTTTGTTGGTACGAAGAAGTTGAAGCTACCAACGAAGATCTCGTCCCGCTGGATGCCGAAGCTGCATCGGGTGAGATCTCTCCAACTTCCAACCAGGTCAGATCTGCTCTGGCCAAATCTTCCGTTGCCGAGGGCGTGGTGACTCTCTCGAAGAGAGCCCGCCAAAGGCAACGTCAACGCCTTGCGAAACAATTCGCAAAGGCAATGGAATCTGTGGACGGGATCCGCTACAACACGGATCCGAAGAACAGAAGAGGCAAGCAGCCTCAACAATAGATGAGTGGCAGCTCCTCCAAGCCGCCAACCAACGAATGGATCCGCGTCAAACGGAACCGATCAACGCTAGAGGAGCGCATTCGTAAGCGCCGCGCACTATCAGCGCAGGCACGGGCTCAAATTGAAGAAGCCTGTAGAAGGCTGCAGAAGGAGGTGACAAAGAAGCCGCCACCAACCCGCAAAGTCTGGAGGTCGAAATCCGAAGTGGCGATTCAGGCCAAAGAACAATCTTGGCAACCTTCGAAGCAGATTCAACCTCCGGTGAACCAAACGAAGTCGCCGACAATTCCCATGGCCATTCCGGGAGGTTACGCAGAATCATCCCTGAGAAAGAAGTCAGTTTTGGAGCGCCTCGGCCCACTTCCCGATGAACGATGCAAAGCTCCAGTTCAAGAACGTTTGGACCCGATGAAGAAGCCCCGAACGGCTCAACATGCTGGGGGTCGCCGTCATTCTCAGCATGACAAGGAGTTCAAAGCAGCTGTGCGCGCCAATTTGCGCATCGAAGGCCAGGAGTCCGCTGAGAACACACGCCCACAAAGGCATGTTTCGAGGCGCGTAACTTTTGAAAGCCCAAAGAAGGCAGGTCGCCCTCAGAAGAAAACGTTGTCGTCAGATGATGATGACGTTATACCTGAGAGATCGTACCAACACACGATAGGTTGCTCCGACTTTCATACGGACGAGCTGTACTATCGTGCTGGGGGTACGAGCAGAGCCAGAAAGAGAAGTCCTCATAGGCTCGAAGCTCAATGCCCCTGTTCCAAACTCATTCGGGCGGTATTGTCTGAATGTAACTGCATCAAGACGGTCCCCAAAAGAGTTTCGGTGTTCGGAAGGCTCAGCACTGAAACCCCAAAGCCAAGGCCTAGGCGTTTCCGACGAAGAAGAGCGGTGGATGAAAACAGAGAATTCCCGAGGGTCACCGCTAACATGACCAGCAAAAGGACATCAACACGGGATGATCTCGAGTCGATTCTGAAAGCATCCCGGCATCTAACCCGTCTGCAGTCTGGAGCCATCGCACGAGGAACTTATGGCAGGGTTCGGATAATACCACCTTCAGAAGATGAAGAATCGGATGCTTGCTCTGCGGTTGCGTCTGACAACACCGTATCCAGCAAAGGAGAACCCCGCGAGTCATTTATGATAAGCACGGAACAAGTGGCCAAGATGCTCGAAGAAGCCATGGCCAAACAACAGGAGAGCTTCAGGCTCGAGATGCAGATGGCCATGCAGACTATGAAAGAGATGCATGAGCAACAAATCCAGGCATTGAGGAACCAACAAGGCGAACCAAGTCGTCATAACCAGAACAATCTGGAAGATGAGGACACAGGTGCAAATAAAACTCGTGATGCCAATAACCCTCTCGTCAATTCAGGGGGTGGTAACGAGGATGCAAACGAAGGTACAGGTGAAAACCTGAAGATCAAAAACCTCAAGAATAAGATCAATACGTTGATTTCTGCTCAAGAGGTGAAGAAGACGGGCATTCCTTGTCCATACTCAAAAGAGTGGGAATCAATCCCCTATCCGAAGAAGTTTAGTTTAATCAACTTCACGCCGTTCGATGGGAAGGGTTCCCCCACTCAGCATTTGATTTACTTCAAATCGCACCTGGGTGTTATCTCCTGCAATGAGCCTCTGATGGTGCGGTCATTCGTTGGCACTCTTCGCGGAGCCGCCTTCGATTGGTATCGCCGCCTCAAGCTAGGAAGCGTGAATAGCTGGGACGACATGGAGACAAAATTCCTCGCTAACTTCTTCGACGACGATACCGAGATATCCATCGGAACGTTGCTCGACGAGAAGCAAAAGGACGGGGAACCGGTCGAAACCTTCGTCAAGAGATTCCGGAACAAAGCGTTGAATTGCCGGGACCCGATCACCGAGGAGTTCATTCTCCAGACTTGCCACAACAACCTCGCATTGGACGTGTTGGAAGCAATGGGAACAGCACCGTCCAACACTTGGAAAAACTTGAAGGTCCGAGGGGAACAAGCCGAACGCTTCCTCCGAAGGAAGAAGGCCGAGAGGAGTCAATCGACGACAAATCCTCCAAACTCGAACTTCGCCTCCCGTGGTAAAGGAAAGACACCCGCAACGACTGTCGATGCTAATCAAACATCGCAACAGCAGTCCCGGGGGCAGCAAAAGACTTCGGATCAGAGGCCTCAAAAAGAGTACTCCTTCAAGGACGAAGATGTTCTAGCCATCTTCAAATCCCTCCTTGACAATAACAAGATCAAGCTCCCACCGATCACGAATCAAGAGGAAGCTGACGATATTACGGATCCGAAGTACTGCGCATACCACAGGAGGATCCTTCACCCAACCAAGGTGTGCTTTACACTCAAGAATAGCATCCAGACCTTGGTTGAAGCCGGTGTCATAACGCTAGAGTGAGCCACTTGAAAACGGCATAACTCCGACCGGTATAAGAGTATAAACTGCTTCCTGACACTCCGATAAGTATATGAGTATAAACTGCTTCTCAATCCTTCGACCGGTATAAGAGGTTAAACTGCTCCTTGATACTCCAATAGGTATATGAGTCTAAACTATTTCCACGGAAAGTTCCTGGAGAATGCCATGCGGGGTATTCTTAAGGATAACCCGATCATGCAGCTGATACAATGATACACCCAGTTTTGCAAAGAAAGCTGGGGGTGGATAATTCATGTAACGGGAAGTTCCAGGAAGAATGTTAAATATAATATTCTTAGGGATAACCCGGTCATGATGAATAAAGTGATAAACACTAAACTCCTAATTTCCGAACACTCTTTTGCTGAGATGAAATCTGATCACTTCATTGGGTCAATTTTCCCTCACAAAACTCTCATTGGTGTTTGACGACTCATAGTCTCCACCACAGAATCCCCCACCGATCAAACTAATTAACGATGGGTCCACTAAAATTCCTTTCGAATAAATCCACTCAAACTTTTGATGTATCTGTGCACTCAACACTCCTATAGTTAGAGTCCGGATATAATACTTAGAATTTTGATATCAATCCTTGACGAATTGTCAAACCCCTTTGTGTTAAGTCCTTATAACTTAACACCAAGAATACCCCCTTTGAGTGATTTGTACGAATCAACATTCTTACAGTAATTTGTACTCTCACTCTCACTTTTTACTTGGTCAAACCTTCCTACAGTTAGGGCCAAAACCAAAATCCCCTCT
>BQKN01062716.1:144649-179336 GCA_022839385.1 Asparagus kiusianus | reverse complement strand
GCCAACCTCCATTTGATGTGATCGTAAAGGCTCAAACCATCCAACCTCCAACTTCATTGTTGGTCTAGAATACCTAATAAGAAACACAAACACTAGACAAACAACATTAGGAATTGTTTGCAATCATCAAAAAAAGATTAGAAGATGTAGGTTCATAACATGATACCCAACACCTACAAGACGTAGTAAAAATAGTAAAGACACGAGATTTACATGGTTCAGCAAACTTGCCTACGTCCACGGGAGGGGGAGGGGAGATTCCACTATGAGAAGAACACTGACGGCTTGTACAATCCACAAGCTCGTCTCAAAAAGAAAATCTATTTTTTTTACCCATAAGAAATTAATCTCTCTTTTATAAAATCTCTTTTTTTTCTCTTCTCAAATCTCTCTGTTTTTCTCTCAAAACGACCACTAGAAGTCTTTGCGTTTTCCCTTCCACTACGATTTTCCCCCTGCCGAAACCCTAGGAATCGTCAAGTATATATATGCAAACAGAAAACACGTACGCGCTTGCTCCCGCACGTGGGCTTGTTCCCTGCTTGCGTGAATGTATTGGGTGGGCCCTGGGCCCGCTGCACGTCCACGTTCACAATTAACTATTCAAGCACAAATCCTCTATAAAGAGAAAAGAACGGCTGTGCTATTTGACTCGCGAGTTGGGCAACTCGCGCCCAACTCGCAGTCACTGGGTAGGGGGGTGGGCCCCACAAAGTTGTGGGGCCCACCCCCCTACCCAGTGACTGCGAGTTGGGCGCGAGTTGCCCAACTCGCGAGTCAAAAAGCATTTTTGAGAAAAGAAAGTAGTGTCAGATTATACATCTAACAAAGTTTGGTAGTTGATAAAGTAGGTTAAATTCTATATTGCCAAGTACATAAACTAGTGGTAACAAAACTTATAAGTAAGAAAAACTATAGAAAAAAGATAAGTCTAAAACACGCACGTTTGTCTTTACAATAAACAAAGCCAGCAAGCTCCAAAGAGATTTTGATTCATTGAAGGCTCCCTTTATGTGTCTTAGTGGCTACATCAAATCATTCTTTTCTTTACAATTTATTGAACTCAAAAACTTTACCGGTTCAGATGTATTCTCTAGACGATTGGGTGCTTCTAAAAGACCCATCAATATCACTTCTTGAGATTGACTAGATTTTGTTATCTGTTTGCGTTGAAAATACGTGCCAAGCATAAGAGTTCTGTAGATGAATAATTTGCTTTTTATGAGAAGGCCAAATTCCATATGATTGGATGAGTTGACTTGTGGCACAAAGGCAATGAGTCTTGACAAGAGATGCTATCGACCTCTAGTTGGTGCTGGTGTGGTTGACTTTAATGCGACTCATGCGTGTGCATGTTCACGGAGAGAAGTGGGTGGGTGACGTTAGGTTAATCGTGTTGTGCTGGAAAAGATAAAAAATGAGTGATGAATTTAAATTGAAGATTTGGTGATAATCCCTAATAGCCTAAATTTTTTAGTTAAAATTAGTTTGCGTTTTTGTTTGAGTTTTATTGACTCTCAGTGGGATTTGATTTCTACCCCGACAATCGGTATCAAATAAACTTTTTGGCACATGAGTGAAGTTCAATGTGAAGCCCAAATATGCCGGAGAAATAATAGGGTTCATGTTAATCCGCAAGATGACATAAGATTCTAAAATAGTTAGCATGTCATGGCATGTGAAACCCATGATGATTGTTGTAGATAAAAGCCTAGTGGTTGCTACTGCATAGTTCTCTGTTCAGACCAATTCTGGAAAACGAGCTCATCGTTCTCATGGATGAACGTGGATGGTTGAACTATCCTCACATATGAGGAGAGAGATTGTTAGGATTTTAACTGTGAGTATGATCCAACAATGGAAAGGATATGAAACAAGTGATGTATTTAAATAGGAGTCGGAAGCTTTTGAGTTAAAATTGCTTTATATTTTCTATTTAAGGCCCTATCACCTACTGGTTGAATCTGATCTTTCCAACAGTTTTTGTCACCTTATTTAGTGAAATTAGCTATTGAGAAAAGTAAAAAGATTCATATTCTCTAACGTAACTAGTAGTATTTGTAGTCTATCTTTATTAGTTTATTTAGCAAAAATGAATTGTTATCTGAGACTTATTTCTCTAGATATGTACTGTGGTCCAGGTCAACTATTTTTAGCATTCTTCGGACATGGAGAAATATATGGTGATAAGATTTTGAGATAAGTATTGATGAATAAGTCAAAAGTTTATGAAAGACTTATAATTGACATGAGGATAAACTTTTCTCTGTGTTTGAAGAGGACTCGGAGCATTTAATTTCTACCGAAGAAAATTTACCCAAAATATTCTATAAATTGTAAGAGGAACAATATTTTTTTTGCAACTTTCAAGCTATTTTTATAAAAATAATAAAAATAATAATTCATTGTAGTTTTATCTGGTCAAAATAGATGACTTATAAAAGGAGCATTCTTATTTAATTTCTCGGATTAATTGTGCATAAACTCTCTGCACTATGGTAGAATTAGGACATATATATTTGCCTATTGTGGATTATAATCCACTTGGTTAATAATCTATATATAGATTATAAGCCAAGTTAATTATAAGCCAAAATGTTTGGTAAATTTTGTGACCTATAATCCACTTTTAATGGTAGAGTATTGGGCAAAAGGATGGTTTATAAACTATCATTGTTATCAAACTCACAAAATAAATGTTTATTGTGGTTAGAAAGTGATACGAGTTGCCGTGCGAGCACCCTTTGGTCGCGGAATTACCAAAAGGTGGGTTGAGAAGACGATAACTAAAACACAAGAACAATTCAGTATGGCGAAGGAAAATATCTTCTCTAGATTATGAAGAATCAATTATTACAAATCTCTCCCTCACAATCTCACTAGAATCGAGAACAACCTCTCAATCCTCTCTAAACCCTAATACAATGATTAGAATCTCTCTTTGAATCTATCTGATTCTCTCTGATTGCTTAGAAACCCTAAAACAATCCATTATATAGGTGTACAAACGAGGGTGACAATCTGGTAAATAACCAAGCCCAAAACCAACAGGAATTCATGTGAACAGAAACCCAACCAAACCAGGAAACGGTCGATGAGTCGACTCATGACTGAGATGAGTCGACTCATGACCTCATATCAGTCGACTCATAACTGATGAGTCGACTGGTCAGAGACTTTTGCTAACAAGGCTTGATTTCGTGAGTCGACTAATGACAGTCATGAGTCGACTCGACCTGATGAGTCGACTCATGTACATGTATGAGTCGACTCACGAGCTAAAAACTAGATTCTTCGAATCTGCTACTCGTCGTCTCTTTCCACGCTTCCTCCTGCGTTCCACTGTACTGTTTACATCCCTATTCTTTTGCTATTATGAGAATCATCTATCCTCAAGCTCCCATGAGGATCGCTAAGTTCTGAAGAGAAGATACACCCGTATCATGGGTCCCATCTTTAAGAACTTGAAGTCCCGTTCAAGTTAGAACTTTTGCTGAGGAAACTCTCGAGCTCCTCTATCTTTTTTGCACTACCTGGCTTTGCTAGGAATCTGGTCTCGTCGTCCGATCAGAAACAACTCATTCGTCCCGCGTCTCGTCGTAGTCACCTTCGCTCCAACACTCAATCCTCTTTCGATGGCTTTTCTCGAAAACTAATGCATAGCGAGACAAACTTCTTGCTTGCATTCACTAATCTCTTCGCTCGCGTCACCGTCCCCAAGTTTGTCTCCTTCGGAAGAGATGCCAACTAAAATATGAACTTTTCACCACCTTTGGTGAATGTATACTTCTGAGCCCGCCTCTCGTAGATTGCATATCTATCCCATAAGTACGGATTGCCTAGTATAATCTGACAAACATCCAATGGAATGACGTC
This sequence comes from Asparagus kiusianus, assembly GCA_022839385.1. NCBI lineage: Eukaryota > Viridiplantae > Streptophyta > Magnoliopsida > Asparagales > Asparagaceae > Asparagus > Asparagus kiusianus. The sequence goes on along the minus strand of BQKN01062716.1, from coordinate 175,460 downwards.
GCATGTGACCTCGTCAATATACGACTCGTGGAGCGTAAATCTGACAGTACATTGATCAACTACACTCAGTCTCGTCTCCTTTTGAATCCACCCTAATGGATAGGGCTTCAGACCCAGCTTCTGAACTAATACCTCGGATATCAAATTCTTCTCGATGCCAGAATCAATAATGGCATCAACCAAACTGGTCTTCACTTGCAACTTAAGAACAAAGAGCTGCTCCCTTGGGTATTCGTCCTCTTTTGTGGCCTGTTTCCCCACCATAAGGTTCACACTATTATTGGGCTCTGTCATCTCAGGAACTTCCTTCGGACCCTGTGCTATCATGTATGCCTTTTTCTCCTCCTTCCTCTTTAACCCTCTTGGCTTTAGATGAGGATACTTCTCCCAGCATCGATCAGCTGTATGCCCGGTCTTCTCGCAGTGACTACAAATCAGCCCTGCTTTCCCTGGATCACCCTTCTTCTCCTCCTTAGATTGAGAACCACTAGACTCGCCTCCCTGTCTGTTTGGAGTCTCCCTTAGCCTCGTTGCCCTTCTTTTGCTTTCCCTCAATGGCAATAGCCTTCACGCTCGCCTCTGTAATAGTCTCGACCATGTATAACTTCATCTCCTTTCGGATGTAATCGCTCAATCCCGCCATATACTTCATAAACATGGAATATTCCTCTGTCGCAATGTTGAGGACCATCGCCTGCTGCTAGAACTCCGTGGTGTATTCTTGAACGGTTTGATTGACTCTTTGGCGCAAGCCGTACCACTTGTACCAACGCTCTTCAAGGAATCCCACCAGGTAGAATCTGCTTCTTCAGTAACTCCTTGAACTTGTTCCACGACACCGTCTTCTTCTCCTGCTTGCAGTAGAATTTCCACCATGTCAACACGTACCCTAAAAGCTTCAAAGTCGCGAACACAATCTTCTCTTTTGATGAGTAGCCATAAATAGTAAAATACGTCTCTATCCGCTCGATCCAGTCATCAAGCCTCTCGACGTCAACACTCCCATCATAAATAGGAATCTCTACTCAAAAATCAATCTTCATATTCTGGTAAGGATTCTTACCCCCTTCATGCGGTGTAGCCTTGACGGTCTCGTCCTCCTCGTCGGAGCCTAAAAGCTCTCTCTCTCCACCGGACTCGATAGGTTTCTTCTTAGACTTAGAAGAAGATTCTCCCTTTTCGTTCCCTCCTTGGATGAGACCGACGAGTTTTATGAGCGTCGACCCTATCGTCTCGATCTGCTTCTCCAATGCATCAATCCTTGCTGAATTGTCTCCTTCAGCCATCTTCTTCTTCCTTAAAACCTGGACTCCTTCCAATGAAATAAGAATCTTGCCAAGCTTCTTGTATTGGGATCAAGTAAGGACCATACACAGGATGCCCCCTCATCGGATCTGATTGTTCCGATACCAACTTGATACGAGTTGCCGTGCGAGCACCCTTTGGTCGCAAAATTATCAAAAGGTGGGTTGAGAAGAAGATAACTAAAACATAAGAACAATTCAGTATGGCGAAGGAAAATACCTTCTCTAGATTATGAAGAATCAATTATTACAAATCTCTCCCTCACAATCTCACTAGAATCGAGAACAACCTCTCAATCCTCTCTAAACCCTAATACAATGATTAGAATCTCTCTTCGAATCTATCTGATTCTCTCTGATTGCTTAGAAACCCTAAAACAATCCCTTATATACGTGTACAAATGAGGGTGATAATCTGGTAAATAACCAAGCCCAAAACCAACAGGAATTCGTATGAACAGAAACCCAACCAAACCAGGAAACCGTCGATGAGTCGATGAGTCGACTCATGACTGAGATGAGTCGACTCATGACCTCATATGAGTTGACTCATAACTGATGAGTCGACTGGTCAAAGACTTTTGCTAACAGGGCTTGATTTCGCGAGTCGACTAATGACAGTCATGAGTCGACTCGACCTGATGAGTCGACTCATGTACATGTATGAGTCGACTCACGAGCTAAAAACTGGATTCTTTGAATCTGGTGCTCGTCATCTCGTTTCACGCTTCCTCTTGCGTTCCACTGTACTGTTTTACACCCCTATTCTTATGCTATTATGAGAATCATCTATCCGCAAGCTCCCATGAGGATCGCTAAATCCGAAGAGAAGATACACCCGTATCGCAAAAGGATGGTTTATAAGCTATCATTGTTATCAAAATCCCAAAAACATGTTTATTGTGGTTAATTAGAAAGAGATAAATTGGGGCTTTAAATTTATTTAAGTGATAAGGGGTTTGTTAGTCTTTTACTTGGTCAAAATTTGTGGCATATAAACCACATAAATTAAGCTACAGTTCTCTAGCTTATTTTTTGATGACTTATAAGTCAAAATAATCCATTTGTCAAACTTGCCAAAGTGGCTTATGTACCACTTTGATGGTTTGTCAAACATGCTCTTAGATTATTGAGTATTATAACAGTTTATAGAAATCAGATATTACCACTCATCTGCTTAATTATATTGAAATTATAACTTTCAAAATTAATAGCCATGTAAGCATGTAAGTACAAGTTTAAAACAACTATAATATACATTAAAAATAACTTAAGAAAGGCAAACCAGGCGGCCGGAAACTCTCCAAGCTTCATCTTTGGAAATTATTGATTTGCCAAATTATGTGAGTTAGTTCTAGGTCAGCCAAGTTCATGGTATTGATGGTATCATAATCCAAATTAAAGAAGAAATAGGTAGTAGCATTATGATTCATAAAGAGTGCAAAAAATATTGGCCCACGATATTAATAGAGTCATTATCCTGTCGCATTGTTGTGGAGAAAAGTGAGATGTGTTAGACCTACTCTTCTCCCTTATTTCTTCTTTGGCCATCATTATATTCTTCTAGCTTAGGTTTTGTCCACAAGTTGTCAATGGTGCATTGGTAACTGTGTATCTATTTAGTGTTAGTATAATTGTTTAGAATATAAGTTGCATCCTAATCTTATCTGGTGTGTTGTTGTTAATATGATATACATCCAGAGGATTATAGTTCTAATCATCAATATATGTAAATTACATGTAATTTACAGCATCATATGTGTCACATCGGTGTTACACCAAAATAGACTATGAAGGGACAAACAAATTTCATTTACGTATCCAAAATGTGCAAGAGACTAAATATTACACAGCTAATATTTGCAGATGACCTGCTATTATTCTGCAAAGGGGACCTTATTTCTATCTAAAAACTTCATCAGTGTGTCAAAAACTTCAGTCAAGTCTCTGGGTTGGAGGCAAATCCTAGCAAGAGTGCTATCTTCTATGGTGGTGTGAATGAGTCTGTGAAAAAAGACATTCAAGATTATTTGGGGTTCACTAAAGGAAAAATGCCAGTAAAATACTTAGGTGTCCCCCTAGTGTGCACGAGACTAAGCTACATTGATTGCAATCCTCTTCTCAATAAAATCTCAAGCCAATTCCAAAGTTGCCTGAAAATTAAAAATCTATCCTATGCGGGTAGATTACAGGTGATAAAGAGTGTGATACTTGTTATGCAAATATACTGGACCTCTAGCTATATTCTACTAGTTAAAGTACTCCACAAACTTGATGAGCTTTGCAGAAAGTTCCTTTGGGGGAAAAATGATCATGCATCCAAGGCTTCTCTGGTTTCATGGGACATAGTCTGTACAAGTAAATTATATGGAGGATTGGGGATTTTCTCTTCTACTATCTGGAATATGGCAGCAGTACTAAAGACCATATGGGATATACACCCCAAACAAAGAGCTCCTATGGATTAAATGGATTCATGGCAATTATCTAAAATGTAGGAATATATGACAAGTGGAAATGAAAGTTAATGATTCATGGACATGGAAACAGCTATTAAAAGCCAGAGATAAGGCTATAGCTTGCTGTGGTGGTTTGGATAATCTAAAAGACTTAATCAGGTCCTGTTATAGCTGCTCAAAAATCAAACTTTCAGACCTGTATCACGCTCTTTCCCCTACTGCAAATAAAGTTCCATGGTGTATCACTATATGGGGGGTTTCAATTACCCTAAGCATTCGTTTATCTCATGGTTAGCTGTCCAAGATAGGCTCCTAACCCAGGACAAACTGCTACGAAGAGGTATAATCCAAGCTAATCAGTGCTGTTTATGTTCAGGATCCAAGCCTGAAAGTAGATGTCACCTGTTTTTTGAATGCAACTATTCCAAAGATGTATGTGTTGGCCTTCTTGTTTTGATGATGTTTAGCAAACAATTTATATCTAATGTTGTTCGTCTAGTGTTTGTGTTTTCGCATTTATTCTAGGCAAACAAGGAGTTGGAGGTTGGATGGATTGTGCCATAACGATCATATCAAATGGAGGTTGGCGGATATAGTGGTTGAAGCTATGCAATTCAAGTTCAAGCTTCATCCGCGAGATTACCAAGTCAAGCTATTGAAGATCAAAATCACGCTTGGGTAATTTAGTTTAGGAGTTTATATTATGTGTGTTGGTACTTTAAGCTTAATATAATATACACACACACACTTTTTATTGGTTTTTTTGTATATATATATATAGTTATATATATATATATACATAAGTTAAGTTTTGGTTTCTATATATATTTAGTTATATATATATACATACATGGTTTTTGAGTTTTCAAGTTTTAATATGAAACAATTGAATACAATTGAAAATACATTTCTTGTTTCATACTTATATGCATATATATGATTTCATCAATATCTATTTTATATAGCTCAATGAAATCATGTTTTAGTGCATTATATGTATATTTTGATAAAATACTATATTCATTGTTTATAAACTTCATAACAATAGTTTACATCTTTCTTCAAGTCTATAAAATTATTTTGTATTGTTTCAAAACATGGTTAAGCTAAAATGTCAAAACTCATATGTTCATATTTTCATATTTTGGACTATTTTGCAAAATGATGATATATTTCATTTTGTATTATAGCATGTGTATTATCATGTCTATAATCATTTTCCAAAGTTTTATATTTTTTAGAATTTATTTGATATTTTAAACATGGTTTTAAAATCAGAAAACACTTTCAAAACCTGTATTTTTATATATCAGTTTGCGGTCGACCGCCAAGGTCGACCGTGCCTATGTTTTTCCCTGAGGAGCCAGCATAGACTTTCGTGGTCGACCGTGACGATCGACCGTCAGCCTGTAAGTTCCCACGGTCGACCGTCACGGTCGACCGTAGCTTTCTCTAGAAGTTTTCTCAAGATTGAATATGCCTCGCGGTCGACTGCGAGAATTTCACGGTTTACCGCCGCATTGTCTTTTCATTCCCAACGGCTATTTCCCGCAGCTGTTGTTTGGGGCTTTTTGGTCTTTTGTTTGGGGTTTTTGGCTGAGGTTCTGGGAGGCTATAAATACCTCATTGATCTCAGTTCTCATAACAACTATGAGAATGATTTAGTGAAGTTTTAAAAGAGTTTAAGTTTGGTTTAAGTTTGTTTAAAAAGCTTTTAAGCATTTGAAAGTTTGAGTTTATGAAATCAATTTCACAAGAGCTTGAGGAGATCATCTATTGGTGTTTGGGCATCCAACTATTCTCCCTCTACCTCTTGATCTATTAAGAAGTTTTCTAAACTCTATTTCTAGTTTTACATGTATTTGTTTGATTATCATTTTATTAAATCTAGTTTTATATTAAGTTTAATTGATTTGATTTCACTCATTGTTTCCACACACCCACTTGAGCTTATTGTATTTGCATATATTATATATTTGGGTTGGTGAGGGTTGTAACAATTGAGTGTGAGCTTTCATTGTGTTCTCATCCATACTAGAGAACAATCATTTATTGTAATTATGCTTATTGTGAGGATCACTTTGTAATACACTTGTATACCGAGAGAAGTGTGTGGCGAGAGTCGGGGATCGTCCCAAGAGGAGTGGCGTTGGTTGACGAACCTAGGGAGATGTTGTATCCGAGCACTTGAGGGAGACACGTCTAGTTCCAACACATGAGAGGGTGTAGAGTGGGATTGCAAGAGTGTTGATTGTAAAGTTTTCGATAAGCTAGAAAACCGTATTGTGAGGTGTAAACGTTATTCGGATGAACGTAAAAAACCCAGTTGTGATAGTGAAGATCTCCTCGAGGTGAGGATCGGAGACGTAGGTCGTGAGGACCGAACTCCGTAATCATATTGTTTGTTTGTGATTACATTGGCGCACTTAATTTTATGTTCATATCTTATATCGTCTTTGTATATTGCTTGTTGATTATATTGCCCACTATCTTGTTTAGATTGTTTACCCTTGTGTTAATTATATATCCTTGCATATATCCCACAGTATATCTCATTGTTAGGATATTTATCTTTGTTCATATTGCTTATCCTAGCTCACATATCTTGTTGTATTTCATACTTGCTGGGATAACTTGTTAATTAGCTTTAATTGGCATAAAATCGGATTAGATTAGCATAAGACCCTAATCACCCCCTAGGGTCTAACAGTATGGAATGAAATTATGGATTGGCTCTGTTTCAGATGGAGAAGCTGTTATTGGAATCATCTATTGGATTGGTTTAATTCCAATTTGCGAAGTAAAGGATTCAAGCATAAAGTAAAAATGAATGGCTCTTACCTCCTCAATATACAACATTTGGATTGAACGAAATAACAGAATCTTTAATCAGAAAAGTAGGGTAGCTGAGCTTCTTATCAAAATGATAAAAATAGATTTGATGACCATAGTTCTAAACAGTGAAGTTGCTGCTGAAGACAAAAAATGGTTATTATCAATGAAATATGGTTTACAGGTTTCGGCTATCACTCCCTAGTCTGATATTCATGCACAAAAGTCTATTCCTTGTATTCTTTTTGTAGATAACTCAAAATCTGATTTTTTTTTTTTTTGCTGTACTATACTTCCAAATGGTTAAATGAATAAATTCAGTTTCATTGACCAAAAAAAAATTTCATTTACGTATAGTTTATTTAACTATAACATGGTTTCACATAAGTGAATATAATTCTTTGTCATCTGAATTCTCTCCGTTGCATATAGACCACAGAGGCTTGATTTCCTAATTAATTAGTGAATGACTATTATTCGTTCAAATAAATACTTCTAACTGAGTGCAATTCATAGAAATAAAACATATACATATTATTATTGTCTATTATAAATGCATAGTTCTTAATTATCTAATAAATGGTTGGTACAACCAATAAAAAGTGGGGAGGATCCAAATTTAGTTTCGAGGGCTTGGAGGCTGATAAAATTGGTTTAGTTGGTAATTGATTTAGTAAACTCTTTTTTTTTAATTGAAAATAACTAACTATTATCATGGTTTGGTAGCGTGTATAAAGAGGAAAGGTAAGCTAAATGGCGGTTTAATAATGTGCTTTTGTTTTGTAGGAGGGGAGGAGGGAGAAAACACTTCAATTTATATGTTCAATCTTCTCTTGAATCCCTCCAACTTGGATGAATTCTTCTCTCTTTTCATTTTCAATTCATTTTGAACTATTCCCTACTATACTTTATTTCCTTTTACTCTACCTTCCCTTTCAAAAAACCCCCAACCAAACACACTTCAGATTTTTATCCCTCCCTTTATTTTATTTTCCCCTCTACCGAACCAAGCCGGATGACCTCAAATTACCTGACAATAGAATGACCTATTTGACCCAGACTTCAAGCATTATCTTAACCCAAGATGATGAAAAGGATAGCATGGGCAGCAAGAGGCAAATTTGTTTGCTTTGTGTTACGTAAGAGACAAAAAGGTAATGACCTATTTGTATTAAGAAAACAGATTACGTGAGTTAAAGCATTAGTTAAAGCCCTATCTGTTCGGGAATTTCACTTTCCCCACCTACTACAATATGCGCAACTCCGAAGCCAACCCATAATCAACAAGATATAAAACAACTACAATCAAGAAAAAAATATCGAGATTTACGTGGTTCGATCGACCAACTTCGACCTACGTCCACGGGCAACAATACGAGAAATCCACTATGTATTAGGGAGAACTACAAGAGGAACCACTCAACTCTCGTCTCTCAATCTTTCAACCTCACATACATAATCAACTCTCATATTCTCTCCAAAGCCCACTCATTGTAATCTTTTGCATGGATAAAGATCACGAAACCTTGTCTCTCGCAAAATATTCTTGAATCAAGCTACTCCCTCTGCTAACCCTAGATTACAAGAATATTGGCTCTCTCTCTACTACATTTTCTCTTTACTCTCTTCTTCTTAGTTTTTCCTCCTATAATAGAAGAATATATATAGGAAAACCAAAACTCTATTTCTAGCCTAACTTCCTAATTAGAATAGGATTCAAACTCCTAATCATGATGGAACCCAAATTCCTAAACATGATAGATCTCTAACCCTATCTAATTTTTATAAAGTTCTACAAAGAATCAAAGATACAATCCTAACAATCTTCACCTTGGATTTGATTCCTAAACTCCCTTGAAGATATACCATCGTCGTCTTGAAACTTTGCCTCTCCCGCTAGAGTCTTCTATTTTTTTCGCACTTCAAATCGAAACAGCGACACTCCTAATCAGAATACTTGCACTCCAACTGGTTGTCTCGTGACCCTCACCATCATCTGCTTCACCGTGGCGCCTCCACCTCTCTTGTGTGCACCAAGAGATCTTCGCCACCTCTGACAATATAAGAAAATCAATCATGTTTGTCCTCCCAACTTGAGCTTGACAATATCCACCCCCTACTTGTTGTCCTTATGCTCCACCTACATCGCTCGTCTCGAATCATATTAGTACACCTCTCCTACTCCACACTACGAGCCAGATGCTTCTATCTCCTCCATCACTTACCTTGGACTGAATATGAGCGCTCATCGTCTTCAAGTCCAATGTCACCATCTCCATCTCTCTCTGCGTCACTCGGTCGTGCCCGCTTGTAAGCTCCACCTAATATGACACTGTCCTCCTCGAGTTTGCACACCAATCAACTCCTGTTCCTTATCTACCATTAGATTTTTCTTGTCGTTAAATAGTGGAATATCGAACTTCGGACTTGAATAAGTCATCATTCTCTAACCACGACCAAAATTCAAATCAGTCACTATAGAGATTTAATTTGATAAAATCAATACCAAAAACAAACTCAGCATGTCGAAAACCCTAGGAACAACTCCTGGATCACCAAAATCCGCCTCCAAATCCTCGATTAAAAGACAAATCAATCTCAACTATTGGATCTGTGTGAACAGTATCCCGTGATGCTACAAAGTCTCTGCTACAGTATCCACTACAGTTCTCAGCCGCTACAGTATGCCGTTGCTACAATTAATTTTTTTCTTTTTATTTTTCTTTTCATCTTGATTCTTGTAACGCTATTCTTTAATCTTGCACGACGTAGTCTTTTATTTTGCGAAATCGCTCCTGGATCCATCACTATCACTCTAGTACCACTTGTTGGGTAATTTCACTCTCCTTGCCTACTACAATATGCACAACTCCAAAGCCAACCCACAGTCAACAAGATATAAAACGACCATAATTAATAAAAAAGAACATCGATATTTACGTGGTTCAGTCGACCAACTTCGATCTACGTCCACAGGCAATAATACGAGAAATCCACTATGTATCAGGGAGAACTACAAGAGGAACCTTGCAACTCTCGTCTCTCAATCTCTCATCCTCAAATACATAATCAACTCTCATATTCTTTCCAAAGCCCACTACTTGTAATCTTTTGCACGGATAAAGATCACGAAACTCTCGCCTCTCGCACAATATTCTTGAATCAGGCTACGCTCTCTGCTAACCCTAGATTACAAAAATATTGGCTCTCTCTCTCTCTCTACTATACTTTCTCTCTACTCTCTTCTTAGTTTTTCCTCTTACAATAAAAGAATATATATAGGAAAACCAAACCTTATCTCTAACCTAACTTTCTAATTAGAATAGGATTCAAACTCCTAATCATGATGGAACCCAAACTCCTAATCATGATAGATCTCTACACCTATCTAATTCTTATGAAGTTCTACAAAGATCAAAGACACAATCCCAACACTATCAACCAGATTCCTGTAAGTTCAAAAATTAGGGATACAAGTGCCCTAGAATGATTAGTATCATGTAACCAAAGGGAGGGCTTCAGCTATATGAAGAAGTACATGTATAGTATAGCTTACTATCAAGTTTCATTAATGCAATCTTTTTCCTAACTAGTATGTACTTGCCACTTAGACCTTAGAACCATATTAACTTTGACAATAAAGAGTTGGCATTGAGAGCGGGCTTGTGGAGAATCCTAACTTAGACTTGCAGCTAGAAAAATTATAAAGAAATGAAAATAAATTTATACCTCATTACTAACACATTATTTAGTATGAAATACATAATGAGATGTTTGCATGAAAAAAATAATTAATTATGATTGATGAATATAACACTAAATTAGATATTAAGGAACTATTTATCTGAATATTTGATTTCATGATATACTTGTATATATAAGTTGTGGTAGAATTAAATTATTATATAGGAGGAAAATACAGATAATAAGTTATGATGAAATGAAAAAATTGATAAGATAAAAAAAAGTGAAAACTATAGAAAAAGAGAAATGAGAATGTATTTAATTTTTTTATTTTATATTTTTTGATAATAAGTTTTAATTCCCGTTAGTATTTACATCTGACACATTTTTTTGGCAACTACATGGTCTTAGTCAGATTTTGGGCCACTGGATAAGGGCTGATAATAAAAAAAGGGTTCAGCCCATGAAGGTTAAATATACAGTTATACATACTTACATTGTGGCCTACAAACCAATGGCCCAACGAGAATATGTTGTAGGAGGAAAAGGAGCAACTATATAAAAGTGCACAATAATAGAACTGAGGCAAAAAAACAACTTAAAACAAGTTTTTTTTAATGTATATTCTATGTATGACCTCTTGACTCTTATAGAAAATAGAGTTTTGCCTACGGAACTATAGCGACGGATATTTTCGTCTGTAGGCAAAAAGATTTTGCCGACGGAAATTGTAATTTTAGCGACAGAAAATGTCCGTCGCTAAAAATTTACCAACGGATTTTTAGTGACGGAATATTTTCGTCGCTAAAGACATTTTTAGCGACGGATTTTTCATCACTAAAAATGGGATCGGCGAAATATTTTGGGAGTGGGCACCCAAATTTTTTGGGCAGCCCACGCGCGATCTGACATTCTTCAATTTCCCCCTGTCTCAATTCCCCCCCCCCCTTCCTCATCCCTCCCCTCGATCTCGGTCTCACTCCCCACCGCCTTTCCCGCGCCGTTCCGACGAGCCGCCGACACCGCCGTTCGGAATAGTCTCCACCGTCACCGCCCCTCTCTCTCTCTCATTCCCCCTCTCTCAAGGTACCCCTCTCCCCCCCCTCAATCTCTCTTTCTCTCTCTCCCTCAATCTCTCTTTCTCTCCCCCCTCAATCTCTCCCTCTCTCTCGTCGGCCGACGCCGGCGGTTAGCCGACCAACGACCGTCGTCCGCCGGCGTCAGCCGACGAGAGAGAGGGAGAGAGAAGGAGAGATTGAGGAGGGGGTGGGGGAGAGAAAAAGATATTTCTTAATTTCTGCAATTATAGTTTAATTTTTACAATTAGAGTTTAATTTTGGCAAAACAAAAAAATTATGCAAAAAAACCCAAACCCTAATAAAAATGTTCATCTTGATGAAATTATAATCTAAAAAAATTAAATTTAATACGGGTTATGGTTAGGGTTAGGGTTAGGCGAGGGTTAGGGTTAGGGTTCGGTGAGGGTTAGGGTTAAAGTTAGGATTAGGGTTAGGGTTAGGATTAGGGTTAGGTGAGGGTTAGGATTAGGGTTAGGGTTAGGTGAGGGTGAGGGGGTGGGGGTGAGGGTGAGTTTGAGGGTTAAGGTTATGGTTAGGGTTAGTGGAGGGTGAAGGTGAGGGTGAGGGTTAGGGTTAGGGTTAGGTGATGGTGAGGGTGGGGGTGATGGTGAGGTTAAGGTTGAGGGTAGGGTTAGGGTTTGGTGAGGGTGAGGGTTTAGGGTTAGGGTTAGGGTTAGGTGAGGGTTTGGGTTAGGATTAGGGTTAGGTGAGGGTTAGGGTTAGGATTAGGGTTAGGTGAGGGTTAGGGTTAGGGTTCAGTGAGGGTGAGGGTGGGGGGTGGTAGTGGGGGTGAGGGTGAGCGTGGGGGTGGGGGTGAGGGTGAGGGTGAGGGTGAGGGTGAGTTTGAGGGTTAAGGTTAGGGTTAGGATTAGGGGAGGGTGAAGGTGAGGGTGAGAGTTAGGGTTAGGTGAGGGTGGGGTTGATGGTGAGTTTGAGGTTGAGGGTTAGGGTTAGTGTTAGGTGAGGGTGAGGGTGGGGGTGAGGGTGAGGATGAGGTTGAGGGTTAGGGTTAGGGTTACGTGGGTAAGGGTGAGGGTGATGGTGAGGTTGTGGTTAAGGGTTAGGGTTAGGGTTAGGTGGGTGAGGGTAGGGGTGATGGTGAGGTTGAGGTTGAGGGTTAGGGTTAGGGTTAGGGTTAGGTGGGTGAGGGTGGGGGTGGGGGTGATGGTGAGGATGAGCACTGCTAGAAAATAGGTTTTTACCTACGGAAATATAGCGACAAAATTTTTCGTAGCTATAATATTACATATAGCGACGGAATTACATAGGTGAGGGTTAGGCGAGGGTTAGGCAAGGGTGAGGGTGAGGGTTAGGCGAGGTTAAGGTTGGGTGAGGGTGAGGGTTAGGGTTAGGGTTAGGGTAAGGGTTAGGTGAGGGTTAGGGTTGGGTGAGGGTGAGGGTGTGGGTGAGGGTGAGGGTTAGGGTTAGGGTTATGGTGAGGGAGATGGTGAGGGCGAGGGCGAGGGGTTATTGCGAGGGCAAGGGTTAGGGGTTGGTTATGTTTGGGTGAGGGTGAAGTTTAGGGTTAGGATTTGGGCGAAGGAGGGGGCGAGGTCGGGGGTTATGGTAAGGGCGAGGGTGAGGGTTATGGCGAGGGCGAGTGTTAGGGTTACACGAGTGTTAGGGTTAGGTGATGGTTACATTGAGGGTTACAGTGAGGGTTATGTTGAAGGTTAGAATAACTATTACGTCGCTAATTACATAGGAACTGTACACACATATTTTCGAGCCGTAGAATTCCCCGTCCAATAAATACTATATATAATCTATTTATTTACTGGTCACATACGCGTACTGGTTGGTTGGCGGATACGAGACCATCGTGTTCGGTCCGAACAACCTTTTCGTACGCGTATGTGATGGGTGGACTAATATATAAATATTTATTAGATCTGTCTAGTGTGATTGGGTTAGGTATGTAAACGTGATGTGTATATGTATTTACGTGTGTTCTTGTGTACTTTCATTTTGTTAGATTTTCGGCGGCGCTTACTCGTTGTTCTATGTGTACAAATGTCAGAGGGATATGTAGGAGTATATCCTTCCCACTACAGTGTACTCGGAGAATAGCGGGTAGGTGCTGCTGAAATTTTGATGAAGTGATAGTACACTCGAACACATGTAAATACATATACACATCACGTTTACATACTTAATGGGATATAAGTCTTCCTCTGACAGCGGGTCACACACATTTGTCCTAAATTAAAATGATATATGTAGGGATATGCTCACTTCCATTAATTTTTAAATTCTAGATGCGGACAGTTCCTGACAAATAGTTCATGAGCATACCACATGATCGGAGGCATCTAGACACCCGATACAAGGATGGAATAGAAGCCTTCTTAGCCTACTCTGACACCAACCCTCTACGGTCGCTGAGCGGGTCAATTTTCTGTCCTTATACGAATTGTAGGAATGGTAAAATGCTCACTAGGAGTGACGTAAGTTTCCATCTATCAGTCAATGGATTTGATAGCTCTTATGTATTTTGGAGTCATCTCGGTGAAGGCATCCCAGTGATGCAATTAGAGGAAGAGTTCACTGATGTCAACAATCCGACAGTTGACACGACTAAAATGTTGGAAGATATTATTATCGCGCCGTCTTCGAGTGATGTCAACACTACTGATATGTTTCAAGATGTAGACCGATTGATGAGACTTGTTAAAGAAAATGAGTCATCGTTATACGAGGGGTGCAAGGAGTTCACAAGGCTTTCTTTTATGCTGAGGCTTCTTCATGTCCAAACACTCAGTGGGATGGCTGTTACACATTTTGAGATGTTATTAGACTTGCTCAGGAAAGTCATTCCAGGCGGCGAGAAGAGTATCCCCGCAACCTCTTACGAAGCTCACAAGATTGTTGATACGTTAGGGCATAATTACAAGAAGATAGACGCATGTCCTAATGACTGCATCCTGTACAATAAGGGTAATGAAGCTCTGCAGGAATGTCCGACGTGTCATGTATCATGCTGGAAAGAACATACAGGCACATCCGAAGGCGGTTCATCCAATAAACAGAGCAGAATCCCTATGAAGGTTCTTCGATATTTTCCAATTATTCTTAGGCTGCAGAGGTTTTTTATGTCTGCCGAGCTGGCTGAGAATATGCGATGGCGTTCGACCGACCGTAAAGAGGACGGAAACTAAGACATCCGACTGACGGTGAGGCGTGGAAGCACATCAATCGTATATATCCCGACTTTGGTAATGAGTCTCGGAATATTAGGTTGGGGCTTTCTAGTGATGGATTTAATCCGTTTGGATTAATGAACTTTGCTTGGTCTACCTGGCCAGTGTTGCTGACACCGTACAACCTACTGTCGTCGATGTGCATGAAGCAGCCATACATGATATTATCACTTTTGATCCCTGGAAGATATTCTCCTGGTAATGACATTGATGTTTTCCTCTAACCATTAATTGACGACCTAAAGCTTCTCTGGGAAGAAGGTGTCAACACTTATGATGCTTATGGTAAGAAATTTTTCTGTATGCAGGCAATGGTCATGTGAACAATTAATGACTTTTCGACATACGCTAACCTATCTGGATGGTTAACGAAGGGTCAGATTGCTTGTCCGGTTTGCATGTCACACTATGAGGGAAAGTTTCTAAAATACAGCCGTAAGTTCTGTTATTGGCAACACAGAAGATGGTTGCCTACAGGACACAAGTTCAGAAAGTTAATAGGAAAGTTTAATGGTAATCCAGAAAACAGACCGACACCACCAAGGCTGACCGGGGAAGAAATATTTGAGCTTCTACATCCACTACCTAGAAAAAATGTTTGGAAAGAAAAGATTCAACAAAGAAAATCCATTTGGGGTTAGGAGAAAAATATTAAAGCAAAATTGGAAGGGAAAGGGAAAGGGTAAGCTATTTCTCAAAGGCAATTCGAAAGGAAATAATCCTCGCAGAGCCAAGTCGCATGGGCGTGTCTCTAAGGGCACTGAACTTCTACATGGATGGTCAAAATTCAGCATATTTTATCAGTTTCCATATTGGAGAAGTTTAAAAATACATCACAACTTGGATGTCATCCACATCGTGAAGAACATATGCGAGAATCTCTTGAATACTTTGTTGGAGGATGAGAAAAATTTGAAAGATGACTTAAGGGAATGTCGAGACCTAGCAGAATTGAACATCCGTCCTGAACTGCAAGCTATAGATAAGGGTGACGAAAAGTTTGAACTTCCAGCCTCCTGTGTCACACTGTCGAAGGATTAGGTCCACAATATGTGTTTATTTCTAAAGTCCATGAAGACACCAAATGGTTGTGCTTCAAACATTTCAACAAATGTGCATATTGAGGACAGAAAAATTTTGGGACTCAAGACACATGAACATCATATTCTATTACATCAACTTCTCCCGGTTACGTTGCGACATGCTGAGACGGAACTCGCGATGGTGGTAATAGAATTCTATGGTTTCTTCAAGCAGTTGTTCTCTAAGGTGATTGATGTCAGGGAGTTTGAAGAATTAGAGGGACGTGTAGCCAATACAGTATGTAAAATGGAAATTCTATTTCCACCCTCTTTCTTTACGGTCATGGTGCATCTCACAATACATTTAGCATATGAAGCCCGTATTACAGGACTAGTTCAATATCGCTGAATGTACCCTATGGAGAGATATTTATTATTATAATGTTCAATTAATATTTATCAAATTCCGTTACTCAGTTTTATATTATCACAAATTATGAAACTATATGCTTGTAGGTATTTGGGTTTCATGAAACAACTGATGCATAACTGTGCACGTCCAGAAGGGTCGATCGTAGAGAACTACATAAGTAACGAGATTTTGAATTTCATCTCTCGTTACTTGTGGGGTGTGCAGACAAGGCTCAACCGTCCCCAACGAATAATTGGCGGAATATTCTATAATGATCGTGGGGAGGACAATAGATTCCCTAGAACAGAGCTAGATCAAGCCCACACATATATCCTAAACAATAATACTACATTTAACATATACACGGCGTAAGTATTTAGCCGTTTGAATTAGATCATATTACATCACAATAATTATCTCTATTTAATCATTATAAATGATTCTTTTCTAGGCTTCACATCTAATATGTCTAGACTACTCTTAAATGCAGAACATGAAATAAAAAGAGTTATGGACACACACTCTCGACAATTTCCTACATGTCTGAAGGGTGAAGTAATATCTTTTTTACATTTCCGATTAGTATATCAAATATACGTGCCTACCACCAGATATTTCAACTATTTGTTATATTTCTTAAAGGTTGACCAACGGATTATGAATGGGGTTAAGCTGTTTGAGAAAGTAAGTTTATATGCCAGAGGTCCTTCTAACGTGGTTAAGCATTATGGAGGCTACTGCGTCAACGATTTTAGGTTTAATACCATCAGCTTCGAAGAGAGACGACAAACGTAAAACAGCGGTATGTTCTGCTCCTTCTCACAACTGTCATACGCTACTTCAAAAGATCTAAATCCAATACAACATGAAATTTATTGTTACGGTCAGGTAGAAGATATCGTGGAGATTTTCTATGGGATTAATAAGGAAGTCAGACATGTGATGTTTAAGGTTCGTTGGTGTGAGCTGAAAAAGACGAAGGATGACTACGGTTACACACTCGTTAATCTTAACAAGGAAATATATCAAAATGAAAAGTACATGTTAGCTTCTCATGCCAAACAATGCTTTTATGTCAAAAATATAATAAAAAATGACAAATGGGTTGTCCTTAAGAATCTGCCTAAAGCCTACATTCATGAAGCCGTGTCTAACGAAGATTACGATGAGGAGGTTATCTTGGCCGACAAAACAGTTGCTGAGTTTTTCTTGACACAAAATAATAATCTGATGGATAAAATTGCACTATCACGCCCTGATGTACCTGCGATTATATGTGAGCCAAGGCATAAAGGTAGAAAACTAGTCCGCAGCGGAGTCGATAAAACTATAAGAACAGTCATTTTGGCGGCATGCACACGGTCGCAGGCTAACCGTGCACGGTTGCAGAGTAGAGCCTCAACATCATCATAATAATGTAATACTAGGTTATGAATTAAAAAGAACATTCATTGTATTATATTATTACCTTTATATTATCTGTTTGACTGGTTATCATGTATCACGGTGTGTTATGTATTATATTATTGCCTTTATATTATTGATTTGATAGGTTATCAAGTATCACTGTGTATCATGTATCATAGTATTGCCTTTATATTATCTATTTGATTAGACATCATGTACATGCGATTCTGTTGCCATGTGCTATTTTATTAATTATTTGCATTATATGCTTTTATTGGATATTTATTATATTTTCAAAGTATAGATGACAAAAGGATTACGTAAGAAAGCGCTTGAGAGACTTTTTGGTAGACATTCTGGAGGCGACGCACATGCCTCTACATCAGGTATTTTTATTTATTTGTTATATCTGTATATTTCTATAAATTATTAACATGAGCCTAATATTTTTTTAACATTTACTACACAGGACGCGGAGATGCTACACATGACTCGCAGTCACAGGATACATCACGCGAAGATGCTCCACATGACATGGAGACACAAGCTGATCCTACACAACATGCGAAGATACTGCCGCCATCACATGCAGATGTATTGGAGGAGAGGAGATTTGAGCCGTATAGCGTAGCTGTAGAAGCTGCGGCACTACCGCCAGATTCTATTACGAATCAAAGGGTCAGGGAAAACTTGACAAAAAGAAAAATTTGAAATCAAAGGGTCCTAAGCCTGGAGATATATGTAACTACTGTAAGGAACATGGACATTGGAAGAATGATTACCCTAAGAAGAAGAAGCAGCAGGAAAAGAAACAAGCTTCTGCTGCTGTTGCACAAGACACTAATTCGGAGGATGATCTGGCCTTGGTTGCTGACGAACAGTTACATCTAGTCAATAGTTGGGTTCTAGATTCTGGATGCTCATACCACATATGTCCAAGCAGAGAGTGGTTTGCAACTTATCAAAAGCTAGATGGAGGAAATGTTGTTATGCGTAATGACGCCGTCTATAAAATAGTTGGAATCAGCTCTATCAAGATCAGGGCACATGACGGTGTAGTTCGTACACTTACTGATGTCAAACATGTTCCACAGTTGAAGAAAAATATGATATCACTTGGTGTTTAGGACAAAAAAAGATATCAGTTCCGAGGTGAATGTGGAGTTTTGTGTGTCTGTAAGGATGATTTAGTGATACTGAAAGGTATCAAGCAGCTTTCGGTATAAAGCAGGGTAGCTGCTTGTATGTCCTACAGGGTTCGATAGTGGCCGGTTCTGCTGCTGTAGCATCTTTTTAAGAAAATTGCCAATCTGACATAGCCAAGTTGTGGCACAAGCGACTTGGCCATATAGGTGAAAGGGGAATGCAAATTCTGTCTAAGAGGGATCTTCTTCAAAGCCATAAGATTAAAAATCTTAATGTGACGTCACTGGTTTCACACAATGCTGCAGTCCAATATGAACCCAAAGATGTCAACCCTGCTATGCACCGATATTGTACAAAGACACGTTTTACCATCACAGTAATATCTCTCTAATGGAGTCAACAATAATTAAGTGTAGATACAATGTAGATAAAGTAAAGATAAGAATGTAATGAACATGATAAAGAAAAGAGATATCAAATAATAATAATAATCATGTTCCAACTGAAATAAATAAAGTACAACTAATGTCAGAAACATAGATGAAATATCTCAATACATAAGAGTCAACTAAACTAGTACTAAGGAACACAACCTTTTAAAATGAAATACAATCTCTAAATGTCTAAAAATAAATAATAACTACTGTGGAGCACTATTAACTACTAATAATAAATAACTGATGGTGAGCTAAACTGAGTCTCCATCAACCTATGACTCTCCGTGCGTCTGACTCGCTACCTGAAAAAAAAGGAAACAATGAGCGTCAAAACGCTAGCGAGAACATCTCCACCGCTCCCAGGGAGAGGGGTAGATGTAGGAAAATATAAGTTAGTACATATAGATATATAAATCGTCTATCCTGATCTAAAAGGAAATTGAGATTTAGAAATCTACAACACGAGAATTAGTACGTCGAGCGAAATAATCCAAATAAGAAAACCCTCATGTATATACAATGTCTCAAATTATGAATCGCTAAATTCCAACTACAAATCCTATGAATAAAACAATAAATAAAATAACAACACATTATCAAATCTCATGCAATACAAGTGACGTCAAATATATCACACTACCCTCGGATAGGTGGCGTAGTCACAAGAATAATAATTCTGGTAAAAGAACCTAGCATAGTATATGTGTCGTGTATGACAACCTCAATCTTATGTCCTACTCTCGAGGTAAGTAACATGGGCGCATGAATGCAAATCTATATGATCCTCAATCGAAACTAATAATAATGTTGAGTAAGGCACTCATAATATCCTATGATATCACCTACTTTACTCAATCGCCCTGAGGAAATTGGCGTGTCAATGATGCACATGGAGTGAAGTCTACTACAGTCTCACTATAGGATACCAACTAGTGCACTCTGAATGTAGTCATTGTGGTCTCATTGCGGAGTGCCAACTAACCCACTCAAGCATCCACACTATCAAGAAATGTAATTGTAGGCGTATAAAATTACCTATAGGTCCCTTAGCACAGCTCGGCACGATGATTCGACAAATCAACGGACGTTCGAGTGACGAGGCGACGAGGCACGCAAGCAACGGAATACGTTCGCATATGGAGCCAATCCAACGGTTCGGAAAGTCAACGAGTCGTCCAACAACAAAATGGATTTGAACTCAAACACCGAAGTGGATTTACTGCCAAATAAAGACCCGAACTATCAAATCAAAGTCCGGACAAGTCAAACGAAGAACCGGAAGACGGAAAACGACGGAACCCAACACACCCGGGGGGACTCGGCCGAAACCGAGCCACCCCAAGGTGGCTCGGCTTGGGCCACCCTAGGGTGGCTCGGCCAAGGCCGAGCCACCCCAGGGTGGCTCGGCAGCCGAGCCACCTCAGGGTGGCTCGGCATGAGCCGAGCCACCCCAAGGTGGCCGGCTCCCTTCCCCCCCCTCTCTTGTGCACACGGGAACAGTTCAGAGAGCCTATAAATAGGCCTTCGGATTCATCATTTGAGAGGACTTTTGGTTGGACTTTTGGAGAGCCGAAACTCTGCTAGATTGAGACCTCGTGTTAGAGTTTTTTGAAGGCTTGAGCTTGGACATTCAGATCTGATCCTTGGTGAGCACCCGCACCACAAAAGGCAGAAGTTCGAGAGGATCAAGATCTCAGATCTACGCTACTACACTCCGGATCAAAGCTTGGTCTTTGATCCCGAGATTCGAGCGGTTGTTTCCTTGGTGAAACAATCCCTCCCGGCTATTATTTCCTTAGTGAAATAATACCCGTTATACTGCGTAGATCTGCTTGGATCGAGATCGCGTGGTGGTCAACGGATTAACCATCGGCGCCGGCAAACAACCCACAAAGCGAGTGACCGGATAACAGGAGCTCGCGATTTGTTCGAGAAAAGTTGTAATTTTTCTTTCTTTGTTTTGTTCTGATTTTCATTGTAAACCGGATCTTATAAAAAGACCGGATCTCTTTGTAACGCATAAAGTTGTTAACTGAGATAGCAATGACGTCATCAATGAAGAGAGCTCCAATTTTTCTCGCGAACAATCTGGCGACCACAGTGGGAGCCACCGATCTCGCTGCTGAGATCGGAGCGTCGCAGCCGCGGATCTCGATCCCGGTCGTGGAGGAGGTCGAGTATGAGTTCGACCAGCAAAAGTACGAGGAGTACGTGTCCTCGTCTGGATCTACCTCCCCCCGTAAGTCCAAGAAATCCCAGAAGTTCTCCTCCAGGAGAAAAGTTCGTTGGTGCGAAGAAGTTGAAGCCGCCAACGACAACCTCACCCCGATCGACGCCGAAGTTGCGTTGGGTGAAGTCCTACCGGCCTCTAAGCAGGTCAAATCCGCCGTTGAAGGCGTGGTGACTCTCTCTAAGAGAGCCCGCCAGAGGCAGCGTCAACGCCTTGCGAAGCAATTCGCAAAGGCCATGGAGTCCGTTGACGGGGTCCGCTACCATGCGGATCTGAAGAACAAACGAGGCAAACAGCCTCAACAACAAATGAAGGGTGGTTCCTCCAAGCCATCAACTATGGAGTGGGTCCGTGTCAAACGGAACCGTTCGACGCTGGAGGAGCGCATCCGCAAACGCCGCGCATTATCGGCGCAAGCACGGGCCAAAGCTGAAGAAGCCCGACGGAGGCTGCAGAAGGAGGTGGTCAAGAAGCCACCATCAACTCGTAAGGTTTGGAGGCCAAAGTCTGAACCAACGATTCAGACCAAGGAGCAACAACCGCAGCCTCCAAAGATTCAACTTCCGACGAATCAACCCAAGTCACCGGTGATTTCTGCGACTGTTCCGGGAGATCCCGCAGGACCGTCCCAGAAGAAGAAGTCAGTTTTGGAGCGTCTCGGTCCACTTCCCACGGAACGAGGCAAAGCTCCAGTCCAGGAACGCTTGGGGCCAACGAAGAAGTCCCAAACAATGCAACATGCTGGGGGTCGCCGCAACCCCCAACACTTGGAGAAAATCGCGGCAACCAAGCGCACAACTTTGCGCATCGAGGTGCAGGAGCCCGCTGAAAATTCACACCCACAAAGGCGCGTTTCGAGGCGCGTGACTCTGGAAGGCCCAAAGAAGGCGATTCAGCCTCAGAAGGAAACGTTGTCGTCTGATGACGATGACGTTATACCTGGGAGATCGTGTCAACACACGATAGGTTACTCTGATCGTCAAGCTGACGAGTTGTACTATTGTGATGGGAGCACGAGGAAATTCAGAAAGAGAAGTCCTCGAAGGCTCGAAACTCAGTGTCATTGTTCGAAGCTCATTCGGGCGGTACTGTCCGAATGCAACTGTGTCAAGGAAGTCCCCGAGAGAGTTTCGGTGTTCGAAAGACTCAACACTGGAACGCCAAAACCAAGGCATAGGTGTTTCCAACGAAGAAGAATGATGGTCGAAGACGATGAACATTCAAGGGTCACCGCCAATATGACCAGCACAGGAATATCGACTCAGGATAACCCCGAGGCGATTCCAGAAATACCCCGACGTGTAACTCGTCTCCAATCCGGGGCTATCATTCGTGCAACGTATTGTAGAGTTCGGACAAGAGTACCTTCGGGAGATGAAGAATCAGATGCTGGCTCAGCAATTGCGTCTGACAACACCGTGTCCAGTGAAGGACAGCCCCGCGAATCATTCATGATAAGCGCGGAGCAAGTGGCCAAGATGCTCAAAGAAGCCATGGCCAAACAACAGGAAAGCTTTAGGTTCAAAATGCAGATGGCCATGCAGAACATGAGAGAGATGCATGACCAACAGATTCAAACATTGAGGAACCAACAGGGCGAACCAAGTCGTCAGAACCAGAACAACCTGGAAGATGAAGACACAAATGAAGCTCGTAATACCAATAACCCTCCCATCAATGCAGGGGGTGGTAACGAGAATGCTAGTGAAGACACAGGTGAAAGCCTAAAAATCAAAAATCTTAAGAGCAAAATTAATACATTGATTTCTGCTCAAGAGACGAAAAAGACGGGCATTCCTTGTCCATACCCAAGAGAGTGGGAATCAATCCCATATCCGGCGAAGTTCAGTCTAATTAACTTCACGCCGTTTAATGGGATGGGTTCGCCCACTCAGCATTTGATTTACTTCAAATCGCACTTGGGAGTCATCTCTGGTAATGAGCCTCTGATGGTGCGGTCATTCGTTGGCACTCTTCGCGGAGCCGCCTTCGATTGGTATCGTCGCCTCAAGCCAGGAAGCATAAACAGCTAGGACGACATGGAGACTAAGTTCCTTACAAACTTCTTCGACGACGACACCGAGATCTCTATCGGATCGTTGCTCGATGAAAAGCAGAAAGACGGGGAGTTAGTCGAGACCTTCGTCAAGAGGTTCCGGAACAAAGCGATGAATTGCCGGGACCCGATCACTGAGGAATTCATCCTCCAGACCTGCCACAACAACCTTTCGCTGGATGTGTTGGAAGCAATGGGCACAGCACCATCCAAAACCTGGAAGGATTTGAAGGTTCGAGGAGAGCAAGCTGAACGATTCCTCAGGAGAAAGAAGGCGGAGAGAGGCCAACCAGCAACAAATCCTCCGAAGCAGAACTTCAACCAAAAAGGGAAAGGTAAAGCTCATGCTAATGCCGTTGATGCTAACCAAACTTTTCAATTGCAACCTCAGCAACAACAGCAGCAGCAACGAGCGCCACAACAATCGCAGCCACATTGGCAGCAACGGCCTCAGAAGCAAAAGTTTTCGGAGCCGAGGTTTCCCAAAGTCTACTCCTTCAAGGATGATGAAGTTCCCGGCATCTTCAAGTACTTGTTAGAGAACAATAAAATCCAGTTGCCAGCGATTGTAGATCATGAAGGAGCCACTAAGGTGACGGACCCGAAGTACTGCGCGTACCACAGAGCGGTCCACCACCCAACGAAGTCTTGCTACCACCTCAAGGACAAGATCCAGGCATTGATCGACGTAGGAGTCATAACCCCGAAGCCCGCGAAGAATGTGGGATCAAACGCGGTATCAATCAGTTTTGGATCGGTGCCTACAACTTGGTTCGAACCAAAGCGCGTCACCAAAGTCGGGATGAAGACTGTGAATAACGACCCGCACGGACAACGCCAAAAAGGACTTGTGCCGCACACCGTCCCAAACGGTGAAATTCTCTGGGTGCACCCCGACCTGATTGAAGATGAACAATGGGCCAGATCATCATCCCAGAAGAACTCAAAGGGAAAAGGGAAGTCTTGCTATGGAGTCTCTGCCATCCCAGGAAAAGATGACGAAAGAATCCCCGCTTTCCCGCTCTCCGACAAAGAACAAGAGGTCTTTGTAACCCGGAGTGGAAACGAATATCACTTCAAATATCCATCTCCTGGCGATCAATTAGCTGAGCAGGGGGTGACAAAACGGGGACTAGCCAAGACTCTCACAGAGCTAGGGGTGATTACGGTCCCTAAACCGGTTGAGGAGGTTCGACGACAGCCGGCAAATAAACAAAAAGAAAAGAGACCCGAGGAGGTTCAAAATCCGAAGCAGTCTCGTTTCAGTCGTCCGATTGGAAAAGATAAACCGGAAAGTTCAAAGACTCCACGAGCCTTCGACATTATGGCTCAGCTAGCCAATATTCCAGCGCAGATAACGCTATATGAGTTACTGCGGCTATCTAAGGAAACTAGAGAAGCCTTATAAGAGGCCTTGGCTGATTCAGAAGCGTTCCTCACTCGAATCAAGCCGGCGCCTGAAGAACTAGAACTGTTAGCTCAACAGTGTAATGTGGCAGCTAAAAACATTCCCTGCATCACCTTCACCAAAGAGGACATGCAGACGAAGAATTCAAATCATGATCGGCCCCTGTACTTCGTCGGGTACATTGGCTCCAGCGAAGTCAACCGAATCCAAGTGGATCCGGGTTCCGCTGTGAGTATTATGCCGCTTGGCCTAATGCATAGCCTTGACATTCCAGTCAGCAAGTTAGCATCTATGGGCACAGTCATTTACGGATTCAACACCAGCGGGTCAAGGCCTTTGGGTAAGATCCGGATAAAGTGCCAAATGGGCGATCTAAAGACGGAGGTCACGTGCTACGTGATTGATGCTGAGACATCCTATAACTTACTATTGGGTCGGCCTTGGATCCATAGTAACGTTATAGTTCCCTCCACTCTACATCAGTGTTTGAAATATGTTGACACTGATGGAAGGGTCAGGACGGTGGTCGCGGATAAGCAACCATTCAAAGGGTATGAGAATTACTTCACAGATTCTCTCCTTTATGGTAACGAATCCGATACGGAACCATCGATCTAGGGCACGGACAGCGGAGAAAAAGCTGATTCCGAGGCCGGATTCGATTACAATGGCGGTTTTGTTTTAAATGACATTGTACCCTTTGTAATCAATCTTGACGATGAACAATCGTCAGATGACGGTTGTAACTGGCAACTTGCCGATATTGAAATAAATCATGGTTTAGAGTACTCCTTGTCTCTTGATGATGCGATAAAGGGATTATATGATAATCCAGATTTATATATGCCGCTCCGATCGTCTTATGTAATGAAGAAACGTCTCCAGCATTCTTTCGGAACAACCCGGATTATTCCTGCCAAAATAGGGGGACAAAAAGAAGTGATTTACGGTAAAGGAGAAAATCTTCCGTTGTCAGATCATTTCCTAAGAGAAGATGAAGATGGTGACAAATCTGGTCTGCACTTATCTAAGTATAGTCCGGAAGCGCGCATGCTCATGGAAAAACAAGGGTACGATTTCACACTCGGAGAAGGTTTATACTTCGATCGAGGTTCCTGTATCCCAGTCAAAACGGCATATGTACCGAAAGGAAAACCAAATGACTATTATCGTCACAAGAGAGGCTTAGGCTATGTTTCATCAGATGACGAATGTGGTTGGCAAATCATCGATCAAATTGCTAACAAAGCTAAGAATGGGTACTTGCCAGATTCTTCAGCTGAGGATTCCAACACAAGTTTGGGAGAAATGTTCAAGACCTTAATGTCGAACATGACTACAGCTGATCCATCTACGATGGAAGACGATGAGCAGATGCCAACGTGGGAAGACCCATGGGTTCATCACCTAAACATGCAATATGGTGATAGGTTCGAACAGAGAGAACCACCCACCGAAGACGAAGTAGTCCAAATTAATATGGGTGAGGAGGCCAATCCAAAACCCATATTCATCAGCGGTAGTCTTCCCCCAGATGAGAAGGAGGAATTAATTGCCTTGATCAGGGAATACATTGATGTCTTCGCCTGGAACTACGAAGACATGCCAGGACTCGACCCCAATGTGGCAATGCACCGCCTCGACATCAAGCCGGATGCCAAACCTGTCAAACAACAGCAAAGACGGTTTCGTCCGCAGATTATGGAAGTCATCGAGGCAGAGGTTAAGAAGTTGATCGACTCAGGATTTATCCGAGAAGAACAACATCCAGACTGGTTAGCTAACATCGTTCCCGTTATGAAGAAAAATGGCAAGATCAGGATTTGCATCGATTTTAGGAATCTGAATGAAGCATGTCCAAAAGACGATTTTCCTCTCCCGATCACGGATGTCATTATCGACAATACATGCGGATTCGAGAGAATGTCCTTCATGGACGGCTTTTCGGGGTATAACCAAATCAAGATGCACCTAGATGACGAGAAGCATACAGCGTTTAGAACACCCCTCGGTATCTTCTGCTATACGGTGATGCCTTTCGGTCTGAAGAACGCAGGTGCCACATACCAACGAGCGATGACTAAAATTTTCCAGAAACACCTCAGGAAAACGGTTGAATGCTACGTTGATGATTTAGTGGTAAAGAGCCGCAACAAAGAAGATCACATCAAGGACTTGAGAACGATGTTTGATCTCATGCGGGGTCATCAATTGAAGATGAATCCCACAAAATCCTTCCTCGGAATGTCCAGCGGAAAATTCCTTGGATTCGTCGTCACCACGAAGGGTATACACATCGACCCAGACAAGGTGAAGGCAATACATGAATTGCAACCCCCGAGGAATCTAAGAGAGCTTAGAGGATTGCAAGGGCGTTTAGCTTATATCCGGAGGTTCATCTCAAATCTATCTGGGAAGTGCCAACCATTTTCTAAGCTAAATAAGAAGGGAGTGTCATTTATTTGGGACGATGCTTGCCAAAAAGCATTCGAAGATATCAAGGCATATCTGATGAATCCCCCTGTTCTTGTTGCACCAAAATCAGGTAAACCGTTCTTGATTTATATCAAGGCAATGAACCACTTGATAAGTGCTTTACTAGCGCAAGACGATGATAATGGTCACGAACAGGCAGTCTATTATCTAAGTCGGACCTTGATAGGTGCCGAGTCTCGATACCCGATGATCGAGAAAGAATGTCTCGCATTGGTATTCGCAGTACAGAAGATGCGACATTACTTGGTTGGCCAGACGATTTACGTCATTGCTAACGTTAATCCGGTACGGGTATTCATGACTCAACCGGGTTCGATGAATTGGCGGTTAGCAAAGTGGGCCCTTCTCTTGTCCCAGTACGATTTGCATTTCAAATAGCAGAAGTCGGTCAAAGGACAAGCGATTTGTGATCTTTTGGCGGCAAGTCCAACAACGGATACGGTTGAAGTATATGATGATTTGCCAGATGAAACCCATGAGGTTAATACCACATCACACCAACAAGTATGACAATTATACTTTGATGGTGCTTCAAGAGCAGTTAATAAGGCAATAACCCCTGGATGTCCTAAAGTCACTTCCGGAGTTGGAGTTGTCTTAGTTTCCCCAGTGAAGCACGTGATGCCTCGAGCTTATTCACTGACAAATCCATGTTCCAATAACGTAGCCGAGTACAACGCGCTCATCATTGGACTCAGTTTCGCCAAGGAGCTGGGGGTCGAATATCTCGAAGCTTTTGGGGATTCTCAATTGATAGTCAACCAGGTTCGTGGAGAGTATGAAGTCAGGAACCCAGATCTGATTCCGTACCACCAGGAGGCCATCAGAATGGTGGATTCGTTTGAAGAATTCTATATTGAATACATCCCTCGTCTCCAGAACACTTATGCGGATGCACTGGCAGCACTAGCAGTATCACTCGCGCAACCGCCCGGAGCTGAACTGCTAGTCATAGTAAGGTCACACCAACTCTGCATACCCATATACGATATGGATATCGAAGAGGAGGATGATAGAAACGTAAACGCCAAAGAGGTGAACTCAACCCAAATCGGGTCTGAGTCCCGAGATTGGCACTTTCCCATTATTGATTACGTCCAATATGGCATCTCGCCGGAGGATGTAAAGGAAAAAGAATCTATTCGCCGAAGAGCACCACGGTTCTTTTATAATACCGAGACCCGTACGTTATATCGCTGGGGGTATGATGATTTGCTTCTCCGATGCCTTTCGAACGAAGAAGCAAAAGAAGTTCTTAAGGAAGCACACGAAGAAGAATGCGGTGCGCATCAGCCTGGTCCCAAGCTGTATGATCGAATCAGAAGAATGAGATATTTCTGGCCAACAATGGTTCGTGACGCGATCGAGTATGCCCGAGAATGTCACGCTTGTCAAGTGCATGCAAATTATATGCACCAACCACCGGAGCGATTACACACGTCAACCACGTCCTGGCCATTCGAGACATGGGGTATGGATATTGTCGGTCCTATCTTTCCTCCTTCAGTCAAAGGTGATCGATTTATTCTCGCTATCACCGACTACTTTTCAAAGTGGGCTGAAGCCATTCCGCTTAAAGAAGTGAAGACGAACAATGTCATCAACTTCATCAAGCATCATGTCATATACCGACACGGCGTGCCGAGGCGGATCATTCACGACAACAGTCCGTAATTCATAAGCAACGCTTTCATCAGGTTTTGCGACAAATTCAAGATTCAAGATGTTTCGTCAACGGCTTATTATCCTGCTGCTAATGGATTAGCTGAGGCTTTCAACAAGACGATCATCAAGATCTTGTCAAAACTCGTGAAAACCAATAAGCGAGATTGGGACGATAAACTCGGCGAAGCGCTCTGGGCTTATCGCACCACCATACGCACACCTACGGGAGCCACCCCATATTCTTTGGTGTACGGATGTGAAGCTGTGCTACCGCTGGAGATTCAAATCCCCTCCCTTCGGATCGCTCTTGCAACGGAGATGACGACCGAAGAACAACATCAGAAACGTCTCGAGGAACTCGAGAGATTGGACGAAAAGCGCTTGGAAGCTCAACAACACATTGAGTTCTATCAGGCAAGAATATCCAGGGCTTTTGACAAAAGGGTCCGCCAAAGAAGCTTCAAGGAAGGAGATCTGGTCCTCGCTGCTCGCCGACCAATAATCCTCACCTCCAAGAAGAAAGGTAAATTCGAACCTAAGTGGGAAGAACCGTTTGTAATAGACACAGTCTATTCAAATGGTGCTTATCGCTTAATTTCTTTAGAGGGTGTCAGGCAATTAATGCCAATAAATAGGAAGTTTTTGAAAAAATATTATCCCTAGTACATTCAGGACAACTCATTTATCGGGAAGTTTCTTGAAGAATATTACACTTAATATTCTAGAGGATAACCCAAATTCATTTTCCAAAACCCCTCACTGATCAATTCCAATTGACAGTGAGTCCTCCAAAAATGTTCTTCTGGCCCTCTTGATTCTTTCCATGAACAAGAGGTCCACTTTCAGTTCGGAGTCCCCTTTCGATAAACGAAAGAACTCCCTTTCTTTTCTCTTTGGTTAAACCTTCTCATGGTCATAACTAAAGTTGAAATTTCACTTCGATAAACGGAGAACTCATCTTTCGATCAGATAACCAATCCTATAAAAGGTAAGTTTATCTAGGTCTTTCAGATTCTTGGAGTGGAGATCCCACTTCTAGTTTCTTTCTTGCACTGGAAATAGAATATAAAATTCTTTCTTTCCAGAATCAAGGAATAGAATATAAAATTCTTCCCTCCTTGTTTGATAGAATATAAAATTCTTCCTTACCACATCGATCCTTTTTCCAAAATTTATCAATTTAGGATTCATCCTAGGAAGTTTATCTCGAATCCTAAGCAGGGATAAGTCTGCGCCTAACACGCGCTACCGGTTTAGTCTTTTTCCGTAGAAAAAGACACCAGAGTTCGATTCTGGGGTATTTTATCCTAAAACCTAAGTAAGGATAAGTCTGCGCCTAACACGCGCCGCCGGTTAGTTCTTAGCCGTTGAAAAGGACACTCGTCCACATATTCAATATTGTGGCAGGTTGTTATTAATAACGCCAAAATCCAGGCCTCACACGCTTGGGGAATTTTATCCTGAATCCTAAGAAAGGATATGCCGACGCCTAACACGCGTCGCCGGTTTGGTCTTTATCCGTAGAAAAAGATACCAGAGCCTGACTCTGGGGACCTTTGTCCCGAAGCCTAAATAGGGATAAGCCAACGTCTAATACATGTTGTTGGGTAGCCTATTCCCATAACAATGGCAAAGTCTACATATTCGAAATTGTAGCAAATAGTCTAAGGGAGTTCATTCCTTTAGCACAACGTCACGTGCGGAACGGATTAAAACAATCTGCATGTAAGCCCGGCTCAAACGGTAGGCGGTAAGAGCATGTCAAATCCGTTGAAGGCTGAGGATTTGCCAAAAATCCTGAGTCAACGTCTCATACACGTTGATGTTTAGTCTTTTCACAGGAGAAAGACGAAGTCTACGTATTCAATGTCGTAGCACTAAAAGAGTTAACTCTTTTAGCTTAACATCACGTGCGGAACGGATTTAGACAATCCGCATGCTAGCCCGACTCAAACGGTAGTCGGTAAAGGCTAA